>CATIWQ010148449.1:0-12475 GCA_949673415.1 Euphorbia schlechtendalii | reverse complement strand
GAACCTAACAAAGCAAGTGAGATCACATGTAAATATGAGAATTAGAAAAATGGTATAGAGCTAGTAGGAAGTTGGTATTTGAATAATTTTTCAACAAAATATCTTCATTCATGCTTGATTTGTTCACCAATAATGTATATATCAATTTAAAATAGCAGGAAAAACACATCAAGTTCATGTAAAAACTAACAGTGTTGAAAGTTTGTTAAAATAACATGAGTTTATACTCAATACCAGCAATATACTAGCTGTATATCAGTTTAATTAACATGTTTTAAAAACATGAAAGACTAGCTGTATATCAGTAGAATACAACTTGAATACTAGCAGAAATTGGACTAGTTACTAGCTGAATACCAGCACAATACCAGTTTGACATTTAAAACTTGCTAAAATGTAGAAATTGGATCAGTTACTAGCTGAATACTAGTTGTATACCAGCAGAATACAAGTTGGATATTTAAAACTTGCTAAAATGCAGAAATTGGACTAGAGACTAGCTGGATACCAGCTGTATACCAGCACAATACCAGTTTAACATTTAAAACTTGCTAAAATGCAGAAATTGAATAAGTTACTAGCTGAAATACCAGTTGTATACCAGCAGAATACCACTTGGACATTTAAAACTTGCTAAAATGTAGAATCTGGACCGGTTACTAGCTAAATATTAGTTGTATACCAGTAGAATACTCGTTAGATATTTAAAACTTGCTAAAATGCAGAAATTGGATCTATTTTGGAAATACTAGTACATAGCTGATAGTAATTTATTTTTTGACCATTATTAATGTGTAAGGTTTGAATTGAATTCAAAAAGAGCATAATTTGTATAAGTGAATGCTTTAAAAACATGTAAACACTAGTAGTATATCAGTAGAATACCAGTTAGACATTTTAAAACTTGCTAAAATGCAGAAACTGGACTAGTTACTAGCTGAATACCAGTTGGAAATTTAAAACTTGTTAAAATACAGAAATTGGATCAATTACTAGCTGAATACCAACTGTATGCTAGCAGAATACCAGTTGGGCATTTAAAACTTGCTAAAATGCAGAAATTGGACTAGTTAATGGCTGAATACCAGCAGAATACCAGTTAAACATTTAAAACTTACTAAAATGCAGAATACCAGTAGTATACCGGTAGAATACCAGTTGGACATTAAAACTTGCTAAAATGTAAAATACCAGTAGTATACCAGCAGAATACTAATTGGACATTAAACTTGCTAAAATGCAAAATACCGGCAGTTTACTAGTAATATATCAGAATTTTAGAAACAAATTAGAGTATACCTTCAACAATTGCAGATGCTTTATCACACTTTGTTATACACAATGGATAATTGTTCATTAATGTGCTTTGTGATTTAGAGGAGATGAAAAAATGCAGGAACATGTCACTGTTGATTTCCATGGCGAAATCTCCATCTGTAAATTAAAATTCTATCTTCAAATCTTCTGTATCTTCATTTATTTTCAAGCTTTCAACTAGAACCTTTTTGAATTCAGAAAAACTAAAAGTTTGTGAAATTAAGATGCCAGTAACTTTGTAACCAATGAATTTCAAGTTTTCATTCCACGATTGGTAGTAATAGGAATTCGATTTATGTAGGTTTTAGAAATCAAAATTCAGCTCAGTTTCTACTCAAACATATGCTTGTATTTCGAAATCAAATCATTTGAGATCAGAAACTCACTTGATTGTTGAAGATTTGATGAAATCACAATTTGATCTTGAAGAAATTTAGATCTGTTGTACTTTTTATTTGAGAGAAAATCAAGAATTTGAGGAAGAAGTTACGAGGCTCTGTTGATCACGTGTTGTTTTTGGAGTGATTCAGTCCTTATATAGGACATATTAATTGTAAAGAGGAAGTTTAATATTGGTATGGAATGACAGTTTTGTATTAAAACGTAAATTCTGTAATTTTGAAACCTTTTTAATACATTTATAAATTTGCCCTTGATTATGTGCTTTACAATTTCCTATACTTGTTTATTTATCACTTTCTGCTTGTGGATGTTATAAATTGATAACCATAAACCAAAAATGACTACCATTAATCATAATGTTATAAAGGTTGTTGCGTGTGTTTAATTTAACTCAGATAACGATGAATTGGGTAACTTAATTGGACCTGAATCTCTATACTATGGTGCGATTTAGGCTTAATGGATCTAGGATGTACTGAACATCCCGGATGAGATAATCCGGGTGGTAACTCTAAAATATAGGCTAAAGGTTTAGGCCTCGAGTCTTTTAAAACTTGTCTTTCCTTTTCCATTCCCTCTTTATAAAACCCTCACGCCCCATCACACGGGGCCGAGCCATGCGGCAACCGCGTGGGTCTAAAAAGTTGTACACTCATGCTTGGAAAGCTTAAACTTCCTTACTCACAACATCCATAAAATCCACTTCCACCTTCTTTGACTCACCTCTTATAATAAATCATAATCTGCTTTATAGAATGACCAAAGATTCCATAATGAAAACAAATGTTAGGCAAGTTTTCATACTCCACCGTTAGTAATCTGCCTTCTACATTAATTTAGAATTCCAAATGGTTTTGTCAAGTACAATGTTAACTGCAAATTAAGCATATTTTCCTTTCGAACTCACTTTTGGGTTTCCATCTATCTTAACCATCTCATTTATGATACCTCCCAAAACTCTAAGAACTCTTGACAAATAATATTGGATGGGTAAATTTGGGTGTCTAACCCATAAAACAACACCTTCTATTTTGATGGATGAAAAGATTGAGGGCCAGGTTGGACTATCAAGCAATGACCTAAAACCACCCAAGGCCATATATAATAGCTTTAAAATAACCCGACAACCAAATCTGACCATAAAGCATCCAAATCCCCCATTTAATACCCCCATAGGCTTCCATAATTTCATCAATTGTGCATGGAGGGTTTGATAGCCCACAATCCTACAAAGAACTTTGATGAAAACAATATTCTTCATATTATCAACCATTTTTTTGTGTGTACGCACTCTATAAAAATGGATTTGAGGAATGTATCAATCCTATCAACCATCATATCTCTACTTTCTAACATCGAGTTTTCATCATCACTGATAGATGATCCCCATGATCAAATTTGATAAGAGTGTCTTTGAAGGATACTTACTAAATAGGGAGATTACCAATACCATCCTTATAGACCCAGCCTACCCCCATGAAAGTCTCTAAGATCATCTTGGACCAACGTAACTCCATTTGGCCAAGGTAGTTTTAGGTTCACAAATGTCGTCAAGTTAAAGTTAGTACTACCCGAAATCCTAATAGATCTCTTTCGCCAAGTTTGATAGATTATTGATAGTGAAATACAAGTCAATACCATTTTTGGGTAAAATATTTTTCCTTTTAAAGTGAAAGGAATAATATTTTTTCTTCCTATTTTTTAGATTGCCTTTTTTCTTTTACCAATCCTCCTTTCCATCTCCTTCTTTTTTCAAATATACTTTTTCTCACCCTCTCTCTTCTTCTTCTTCTTCTTTAAATCAAAATCAAAATCTCATCAAATCATGATTTGTTGCTGCGTTTTCATCTCTATCTGAATTCATCATCAAATTTCAATCTAGATCTAAATCTATTGTTGCATTTTTCTTTTCATTCCGATCTCTTCATCAGTTTTTCGATTTGTTTCAATCTGTTTTATACGTGTTTTGATTTGCTTTCTCTTTCGATTTTATTTTCTGATTTGATAATCTCTTTTCAGTTTTCTCTATTTTTCTTGTGATTTTTTTCTGATCTATTTTTTGGCTGCGATATGCTTGCTCATTCTTTGCTTTATTTTCTTTTTACTTTTATAACACAACTTAAAATGTGAAATTTGTAAAATTACACCATGACATGACCTAAAATAACTCCCTCATTGTTAAACAAATGAGTTTGATAATTTTGGAAAATTTAATTTGCCAAAGAATTTGAAAAAACCTCCTCACAAAAAGCAACGGCCGGCTAATAAATAAAATCGACTAATTTTAAATTAAAGGAAACATGCACACAAATATTTGATTAATTCTCGGCCCAATGTACTTCAATCGGAACCGTCGGATCCTGCAATTTGATTTCACCCTGGGCAGAGTATAAATCGACGGCTTGGTTTTTTTATGGACAGATAGAGGGCACACCATTCTCCGCTCCTGTGGCGCTCTCAACTGGGGCCACTCACGGTCCTACAAGATTGCACTGATCAACCGTATCACGCGCTTGAGGAGTCACGCCCCATTTGAATTGTATCGTAGATCCTTACTTCTTTTGAGCGTGTTTTATAAACAAACTTACATCGCGTGGGAGAATTACTAATTCGAAACGTACAACCTAAAATACTCCTCTTCTTTCCTTCATGTGTTTTGTTAGTAAATTTTCAATTTCGAATTTAGAGTGATAATAAACCATATCGTACGCACCTCCATATTCTCGTTTTGTTATTCCTCTTTCTACTTTCTCGCCGGTACTCGACGGAAGTAAAAACGTCCGACGGGGAATAAAGAGAGATTTAGCTTCCTGCATTACTGAGATCGGTAAATTGTGAATCAAACAATGTCGGAAGAGGAAAAACTGTTGAAGGAGGCAAAGAAGTGGCCGTGGGAGGATCGGCTATTGCATAAGAACTGGAAGGTTAGGAACGAGGCCAACGTTGACCTGGCTGCCGTTTGTGACTCTATTACCGATCCTAAGGACTCTCGTCTTCGTGAATTCGGTGAGTTTCTTTTGATATCTTTTAGGGTTTTCATTTCCGTTTGAGTTTCTCCAGGTCAGATCTGGTTCTCTTAGTTGTGTGATCGATCTGTGTTCATTTCAATTTTAAACGGGGATGTGCATTCTGAGGATTCTATTTTAAACGGAGCCCTGATTATTTTGGGGCTTTTAGGCCCCTTTTTCAGAAAGACTGTGGCGGATTCGAATGCACCTGTTCAAGAGAAGGCTCTCGATGCGTTAATAGCTTTTTTGCGAGCTGCAGATGCTGATGCTGGAAGGTGAAGAACGATTTTGATGTCCATGCATTGTTTGTTCATTCGTTCACTCTACTGCTTTCTGAATTGTGAGTTGGGAAATACTTTTACAGGTACGCCAAGGAAATTTGTGATGTCATTGTAGCTAAATGTCTCACTGGTCGACCAAAAACAGTGGAGAAGGCTCAGGCAGCTTTCATGCTCTGGGTGGAGCTGGAGGCTGTTGATGTTTTTCTGGTAGGCTCCTTATTGCAGTACATTTGACCAAAATGATTGCTGATTTTGCTATGCTTTCTGCTCTGCGATGCATAAGAACTTGAGTATGCTACCGAGGGCACTTTTGTGGATGATGCATGCATGCATTACATTGAAATTATTTTGTTCTATTGCTACTAAATTGTTGGTTACACGTTTTTAATCTTTCTTCAGAATTTTGTATCATTTTTGAAGGCATGTCTATATGTCTTATTTAGAACATTTACTCACCTCACCTTCTAAGAATAGCTGTCAAGGCTCAAGGTGCGGGTTGACGATTCTATGTGTCATGGAAAAGAAACTATATACAAAGTCATTTACATTAAATAATGCATACGAATTACCACAAATTTGCTATGTATACTTATAGTTAAATATAGTATTAGTATAGAGCCTAAAATATTTATTTTATAAATTTTTTTAGTAGTTGAGTTACTTGAGTAGTTTATTTTGAATTATCAATCAATTTGAAATTAGTAGCAAGATGTTTTTCATTTTTTTCCTTCGTATTTCTCTCCCTCAATTTTTATTCCTTCCTTATTTCATTTCTTATTTCATAATTTCTCTCATGTACCAATTTCTGTTGTTGTATTTTCTAACTTTTTCTCTCTATATTTACTTATTTTTTCTAATTTCTATTCCCTGAATTCTTTTCTCACTACACTGTAAACTTACCTATATCTATAAATCTCCTAATTTTTTCTAAAAAATCTGGTTTAGGTATGAGGCGCTCCTATTTGATTGCCTATAGCACCCTGAGCCTGGAGCCTAGGGTGCACGCTTTTTGCATGTGAGGAGCATGAAGTTGGTTCTTGCACCTTTTGACATGCTTTTAAGTGGAAAGTTACTGTTCTTTACTTGATACTATTTATTGAGAATGCCCTTTTTGCAGTTTATTAAGATAGTGATGTTAGGTTTTCTGAAACTAGGATTTCAGTTTGTTTTATGACTGTTTGCTCCTTTTATTCTTTTATTGGCCACTTGTCCACCTCTACTTGGATGTTATTTTTTAATTATTAAGCAAAACATTGAACTGCTGAAGGGTTTAACTAACCTAATTTTTGAGAGCACAGCACATGTAATTTGACAATTGGCTGGAGAAACTGTTTTCGTACCATTTAGATTACAAATAGTCAATTTTCGTGATTCAACTCATACTCTCTTGAAGTAGAAATGAGATAAAACTTAAATGAAGTTTCATAACTAACATTCATGGCCATGCATTGTCACAATATTTGATTTCTTGAAGATATATTTCGTTAGTACTTTATTTCCATCGGCAATGGTACTGTTGCAAGCATGTGTTCCCTTCCACCTTTGGACATAAACTAACCATTTATTTTGTACAATTTGAAGATTAAATTTAAATGCATGGCTGGATGAAATGTTAGCTCATCGTTGAACTATTATGCAATATCATTTCTTGTTTAAACTTTACGTATGTAAAACGAAAAGATGAATATTTTTTTTTATTAAGTGTTATTTGCTGTAGTATGAATACCTAGTATTGCTAAATTCGAAGTTTTACCTGCTGAACAACTAATGCAAGCTATAGCTTTTATATCCTCTACCGTAGTTATATACTGTTAATGTTTTTGCAATTGGACAGTCGTGGAAGTTACTCTGTCATCTTATGAGCTTTAGTGGGAATGCTTCAGAATTTTGTAGTAGTTAATGATCTCAAATTTTTGTCTATATTTGAAGAGTTTTAGTTCTGGTGGCCTTTTTGTTAGGCCTTGCTTCATATTTGAAATTTCTGAAGAAGTTTTTTGTGTGGTTCATATTGGCTTAGTGGTTCTTTTCCTAATTTTTCCATTTTGCAAATGGATCAAATCTGTTCTCTTTTCTAATTCATTTTTTAGCGTTGTATGACAATCGAACTTGTTTGTTACTTGTTATATGAACAATCATACAATGACTATAACAATTATGTCTATTGATTTCAGGATACGATGGAGAAAGCAATAAAAAATAAAGTTGCGAAAGCTGTTGTACCTGCAATTGATGTCATGTTTCAAGCATTAAGGTGAGAATCAGTTCCAAATCTGTTATAATTTCCTTATTAGTTGGTTACCTAAGTATGTCATGTCATTGTGTTCAGTGAGTTTGGAGCCAAAATTGTTCCCCCAAAGAGAATATTGAAGATGCTTCCTGAATTGTTTGACCATCAGGATCAGAATGTTCGTGCATCCTCTAAAGGTCTAACCCTAGAGCTTTGTCGTTGGATTGGGAAAGACCCAGTGAAATCAATTTTGTTTGAAAAAATGAGGGATACAATGGTACGGTTGATAAATGACTTTTTCGTAACTTATGTACCATATCTTGGTTTTATTGTATGTTTATTGATTGATTTCTTTTCTGTTGGAAGAAAAAAGAGCTGGAAGCTGAGCTTGTTAATGTCACAGGGGCAGCTAAGCCATCTCGAAAGATTAGGTGAGCTTTGTGCTTGAAAACTATTGAAAATATATTTATGTCATCTTTTCTCCCCTTGTAGGTATTGGGTTGTTGGTAGTTCTGATGGTGCAGTTTTTTTGGTTATTATTTATCAAGTTGATACATATGAACATTAGCTATCTTGACGTGTCTGTATGCTTTGGGCTGAAGTTCTGCTGTAATTTTACTCTTTGTTGCAATTTATATGCTGGCTTAACTCTGTGGCTCCTTGTCCGAAATAAAACCCTTTCTGGTTGTCTTCTCGTATTTCTTTAAGTCTTTATTTATATTTGTAGATAATTTTGATGCTGTGTTGCTTAAAAGATACCGAGTTTTAATTTTGACATTCTATCTGCATTTTATTTCTGCCTCCCCTTTTAGTTTTAGTTTCAAAAGTTATTGTATATGTTGCAACTTTCAAGTTTATGAGTATTGTCATCATATGTAGTTATGTATCCGTGTCGTAAAACTCGGTTTCTTTTTCTCTACCTAAATTTAGACATGGATATTAAACAGATCTGAGCAAGACCAGCCTGAGCCAGAGGCTGTATCTGAAGTTGCAGGTCCTGCTCATTCAGAAGAAGTTCCTGCAGCTGGTATGTGATTTTCTCTTGTATTTCTCTTCAATTCTTGTTCTTTCTCTGCATTCTTGTGCCTATGCTTGACAAATATGTAATTGGTCGTCTGTGCCATAATTGCCAGCTCCTCAAGAAATAGATGAATATGAGCTTGTCGATCCTGTAGATATCTTGACTCCTCTCGAGAAGTCTGGATTTTGGGATGGAGTGGTTAGTTCTCTCTCATCTCATTACATTTTTTTGCATTCTGAATGGGAATGGGTTAAGAAATTTTTCTGCTTATTATTGATTGCCTAAGTTCTGTTCCTCTGATAGTTAATAATTATGCTTTCCTTTTAGAAAGCCACCAAGTGGTCAGAAAGAAAGGAGGCTGTTGCAGAACTAACTAAGCTGGCTTCTACAAAAAGGATTGCACCTGGTGATTTTTCAGAAGTTTGTCGAACACTGAAAAAGGTATCTTAGATCTGCATAGCAACTGTAATTATTTTTTTTCCAGCTAAAATTTCTAATGCATTTTCCAATAGATTTTAATTTGGCTTGCCATGTTTTTTCCACACCTTCATTTTCTAATCTTTTTATGTATATCTTTTACCCGGAGCTCCTGCTCTTGAAACATAGATGTAAATTAATGATTAAGTTAAGACACAATTTTGGAGTTTTACTCTTGGTTACTAATTTGCTATGCAACTTGATAAATCCATTGTAGTTGTCTAATAGCAAGTATGTGCTTTCGAGATATTATGCTAAGGTTTGGTCAAATATTTTGTTTGTATTCATTTATGTTGTCTTGCTATTTTATGTCCTGGATTTGTTTATAAAGTTCTGCTTTCGATTTATCCTTTTTAATGAAAAATGATACATTGGATTCGATCTTTACAACCCAAGTATTCTGATTATGCATAATCCTGTTACCTCGATATGCATGCCTTATAATGGGTGTAAAGATCTCATAATGTCTGTTCAGAAATTTTGGAGAAGGCTGTTATTGCTATTTTGATATGGCTTTCTGTGCAATTTACCTGATATATTTGGAGCTTGTACTTCACATCCTTGTAATTTTAAACTGATTTTGAAGGGACAGTCAATATCTGAGGTTTTGCTAGTTATTAGTTCAAAGTTCAGATGTTTTAGATCCATATAAGCATACACGGTGCTCTAAATTTGTGGGAATGATGATTATGATGTGCCTTTCTGTATGTCAGACTTTTCATGTTATGGAAGTGTGGCTGAAAAGATAGAATTGACGTTTCGCTCCTGTTAGTTGATATAGATATTTCTTAAATTTTTAATGTCTGATCTTAGTTGGCATATAATAATGATGATAATACTACCTCCGTTTTTTAGTAGTCTTACACATTTCACACCTTTAATAAAACAATTAATAAGGGTATGCAATCTACCCCTAATGGTTTACTTTTCCAACCCAAACTGTGCATTTACTACTATGAAATAAATAAGGGTATACATGGAAGAAAATCATGGAATATTGAAATGGACTACTATTTCTGGCTTTCATATTTAGGCAAAATGGACTACTGAAAAAAACAGAGGGAGTACATGTTTAAAGGTTTGGTTCCTGGGCTTTTGGTTTCTCTACCGTTTTGATTTTTCTGAATCATATGGCATGACTTTTATGTAACTTCTCTAGTTCCATGTGGTTACATTATGGCCTGGTTCTTTGATATTTATCACTCAAATTTGAAGTATGTTAATGAAAATCGAGTTTATGTTTTTTTCGACCTTTGCATGTTGATTTTGTAAGATTATTGGTAATTTCTGTTTGATGGTCTGATACTCATGGATGCTCTTTTCTTCTGCAGCTTGTTACAGATGTGAACATTGCAGTTGCAGTTGAGGCCATACAAGCACTTGGCAATCTTGCCCGGGGCTTGAGGACTCATTTTTCTGGAAGTTCTCGATTCTTATTACCAGTTTTGCTTGTAAGTAAAAAATTAGAAGTTCCTTCATTTTCCCCCATTTGTGAGACTTTTAATTATAAATTGTGTATTATATTTATCAACATTGGATATGTTGATTTTCATGCATTATGTTTTCTCATTTTCTACCCTGATGTTTAACCCTTATTATAGTTAAACGAAAGGGATACTCGTCTCTTGAGCAATTTATTTCATTTTTGTGCATTATTATGTTATTACACATTTTTTATCTGTTACATGCTTTTAAAATCTGATTATGTTCTTGGCATTCCATGTCACGAGGTCTCGTTGTTTTCTTTGAACATGTGGGGTTTAAATTGATTGCCTGGTTTTTATCACCATATTTTTTCACTTACACGTATTTTTATTGTATTGGAATAGATATTGGGACCCTTTCCTTTCCTTGTGAACATTATTTTCTTCTCTCTTTTAGATATGTAAAAAGTGCAGTAAACAATATTGTCTTATATTTGTTGATGCGAATGTTGAGTTTTTTTTTTTAACTTAATATAGGTTTATTAGTGCACTTCATGCCTGACAGTAATGCTTTTATCCATTTTTTGCTCGTGGTAGGAAAAATTGAAAGAGAAAAAGCCTACTCTGACAGAGTCACTTACGCAAACGCTTCAAGCAATGCATAAGTCTGGGTGCTTAAATCTTGTTGACATCATCGAAGGCAAGTTTAATCTGCATAGCTGATTTACCCTTATTAGTTGATGTTAATGCAGCCTTCTACCTCCATATTATTATTGTTATCGTTGTTATCATTCTCTGATGTTTTGGGCTTCCTCCGATAATATTTGGTTGATTATTACTAGTCCAAGAGAAGTGTTCTTTCCTGTTAGCTTATTTATTATTTCTACTATTTAGTTTTTAAACCACACATTTTCAGCAGGATTTGATTTCTTTTGATTCACGTTTTAAAATTTTAAAGCTAAGCTGGTTTTGGGAGATTCTCTTATAATTTTTTATGCTTTAATTCCAATTTTAGTTGCTTGCATTGCATCTAGGAGTTTTCTAGACAAGACCTTTTTTATCAGTTTTGAAGTAAATGTTTCTGTTGCAGAGGTTAAGACAGCTACAAAAAACAAAGTTCCTCTTGTCCGATCGTTAACATTGACCTGGGTAACATTTTGTATTGAAACAAGTAATAAGGCTGTTATTCTAAAGGTGCACAAAGATTATGTACCTATATGTATGGAGGTATGTTCTTACCTCTAAAGGTCAAATTATGTATATTTTGATTATCATTTTGTAACATTGTTCGCTTTCTTCTATTGTTTTCTCAATGTATATGATGTACCAAAATTTGGTCAAGAGTTTGGCGCCATCACTGATTTATAACCAGTGACTCATAGTGCTTTTTTGTATGCCAAATTATATGATTTTAGAGTGTTCTTAAATTTGTTGATTAATCTCCTTTTTAAAATTTTCTGGAACACATGCAATCTGCTTATTTTGTCCAACACGTGCTTACATTTTTTGTCAGAATTTTACTTTTATGGTCTGTCTAGAGTTTGCTAGGAAACATCCAGTCTACTTGCATTATCAAACACGTTTGTTGGTCTTCATGGTACTTAATCTGAACTGAAATTAGCTGACCCAACTCCCAATGTCATTCATGAACTTGCTGTTTGTGTTTCGAGTGTTATTGATGTTTTTTGCCTGTTTATTCATTAAGTTGCATGTATAAAAATGAAGATTATAATTGTTGAAATTGATTCAAGAATTAATTAGGGACAATTTCTAAGTTCCGCCTGCTAATTAAAAGCTGTTTTCTTATGCACCTGATAATGTTTCTCAAATCCAATTGACACTTTAAAAGATTTTTTTCATGACTTCTAAGTTAACGAAAAGCTTTAATTCTCATTTGCGTATATTGGTTCCCTATTCTGTTATGCCAGATTTATCTTCTATGACTTCAAAACTGTTAGTTGTTTGTTATCTGAGCCAATTCTTTAACTTTTGTATTTTGCTATTTTTTAGAGGACTTCTTGTTTGGTTTATCATGTTGCTAATTTTTGGGCATGATCTGTGTTTTCAATTATAGATATGATTTTAAGTAAATTGAATCTTGTAGAGCCTCAACGATGGGACCCCTGAAGTGAGGGATTCAGCTTTTTCTGCTTTGGCAGCTATTGCTAAGGTAAATCTTCCATTTTCCTTGAATATCTGCTGAAAATTTTCAAATTCTTATATGAACTCTTACAGTTTCTCTATATTTATATTTCCTAGTCCGTTGGCATGAGGCCTTTGGAGAGGTCGCTTGAGAAACTTGATGATGTTAGAAGAAA
>CATIWQ010148437.1:0-17846 GCA_949673415.1 Euphorbia schlechtendalii | reverse complement strand
GTTTCCATCAATTCCTTTCTACAATCAAATTGATGATATTATGACAAAATAAAAGGTAGTGTGGGTTAGAGTTAAATTCATGACATGCTATTGGAATAAGTCAAATTAGAATCACATTTAATGGCCACCATCTACTGAACTAAGTATTACCCAAATTTGAACATTTGAGATGTAGCACAACACAAATTAAATATACTAGCACTATATTAATTGAGGCTATACAAAACCAAACAGTTTTTACTCATTAGTCATCTGGAAAATAATGTTGCAAACATAAATATTTATTAGTAGATTCAAAAGCCAAATAAAGAAGACATATCCAAAATGTCATATTAGATCAGTCGGCAATTCCAATTACTGACCTGGCGAATGGCAGCTTCAATTTTCCTCTGCCTCAACATCAAAGGGATCTGCTTCAAGAAGAGCCTATGATTCACAACATAGGTAAATCAGCATATTCCAAATTATAATAAAGCATCCGTGATTAATAAAAAACCGAAATCAAATGAAAATAACCTAGAAGGATCATCTCATAAATTCCAAACAACACAATTATTCCAATTTTGCCTATATCACAAACTAATTTTAGAACCAATTAAAAATCTCGCATAAGTGAAAAACTCAATTTTAGAACCAATTTGAGAGAAACAAATTTGAAGGAAGAAATAACATACCTAATTGCAATATCGCAGACAAATGAGATGCGGAATTGATTCCCCAACATTACAAGACTGAATGGATTTGAGAATCGATTCATGGAAATTAGGTTTTGATAATAGAATGCTTTGACGTTAAAATGGTGAGGAGAAGATGATAGAGCGGTAATGGGTAAAGGAATAGTATTGGCGAGAGGAGATCGAAAGAGAAGGAGAAATCAGAAGAGAAGGGGAAATCGACATCCAAAAATGTTCTTCGGCAAAGGGAGGATCTGAAAAAAGTGGAGATGGGTGAAGGCATTTATACCATGTTTTTTCACATTTTAAATTTCTATTTTTATTTTTTTAATATTTAATTTTTTCAATTTAAAGGCGCGACAATTCCTGCCATCAAATTTTTATAGTTCATGGACATTATGGGCAACAGCGTACAGAAAGTGTTGCAATGAAAAGTGTCGTTAACATGCATTTTTGTCTATTGCATCACTATTTGAACACTTTTAAAATTGTGATGCAGCAGATCGATTTTTTCATGAAAATTGCAACATTTTCTTGCAACACCAGTTAGTTTCTATTGCAATAGGCCATCTATGGCGTAGTGTCACATGTCACTTTTTAGTTGTGCGCCTTTTACAAGTTGAGGGGGAACACTGGTGCATTTTTGCAAATTCAGGTAATAATTTGGTTTTTTTTTAAAGTTAAGGGGGTCATTTGACTTTTGAGACCAACTTTAGGAAGCAAACTATGCAATAGGCCATAAAATAAAAGAATGGAATGATTTGAAGAATTATAGACTTTCATTATTGATATCATTTTAACTTACATAACATAATGCTTAACCTATATATAGGCATACAAATTAGTTAACAAAGGTCCACAACCAAATTTTTATTAATTACATTACCATAAAATAATACCCACTAAGAGCATGCATGTTTAGTAAGATAGTTGATTCTACAATTACGTGACATGTAGAATAAACAATCACATTGATGAGGTGGTAAAATAGATAAGAGAATTAAGAAATGAGTCAATAGATTATCTATTTTGGAGTGAATTATTTTACAAAATATAATAATTATAAAAGTATCATACTAATAACATAATAACTCTCTTATCATTAAAATATTATATAATTTATGATTTCATCTTCTTTTTTATTGTATATATGTAGAAAATATTTATAATTAATGATAACATATCATATAAGAAAGAATGAATGGACAAGAAATTGAAGATATATTTTTAACTAAATATTTATATATGCTTACGTGTCAAGAAGTCCAATAGAATAGTCAAACAACTAAAGAGGCTCTAAATCTTTAGTAGTTTATGGAATCCAAGTCTGGGTGGCATGTGGAATAGAAGTTCTTATTTATAATGTGACAATAGTTTTAAAAATAGACAATATCTATTTTTAAAATAGGAATAGTAAATTGTCTATTCCATTTTAAATAGTATTTACTGTACCCAATATCCATTTGGTTGTCTACATCTACATAATCAAATAAATATAGTGTATAATAAATGATGATACATAAATGTCACATCATATAGAAAAGATGAGCTAAACAAGCTACTAATAATGTATTTTCAAATTGATTGTCTACAATTTGTGGAATAGAAAGCTACAGAAGATGCTCATTAATTCAACAACTTTACTCGACTCAACTAAATTAATTTTACTAAAATAAAATAATTAACTATTTTTTAGGAATGTTTCAACAAAAAAACAATTACATTGAGTTCATTAGTAATACATTAACAAAAATACATATCATAAGAATGCAGTACACAAACTACAAAATTACACAACAGACAAACAACAATTTTTTTATCATATCATATCCTAGTCCAAGTCCTCTACTTAGTCATCTTCATCTATGTCAATAGATGAATAAGATTCTAGTATAGGCTCTATGTAAGGATAGATGTCTTGGTCCATAAAATCACTTGATGTATACTGATATGAAGTTGAAATAAACATGAACTGTTGCACGGATAATTTAGAGAAAGGCAACAAACAAAGTAGTATAAAGCTTCCAAATAAAGGATATGTGGTTAGAAGAAAAATAAAAGAGCATTTATATTAAATAAGTTGCATCTATTAGCATATTCATTATGTACTAAAGAATTCATAGCATGTGATGAATTGGAGCCAAACTGATGACTGGCAATGTAAATAATATATTTATGACAAGTTGAAGTCAATTAGAAGAATAAAACATATATGAACGATGTAAAGGAGACAACATTAATTAGAAAGCAAAAACCCAGCGATTAACATAGTATTAAGAATGCTTAATCGAGTAAGTAAATAAGTCCGAAGCAAACAGAGTAAGCTGAGATGTAATTTAAATATCATATGCATATACAATTTTTTCCTTGATGGTTCATATGTCCTTTTTCTCGTAGTTTCGACTTCAGCTAGTTACAAAAACGACATAAATAAGCATCAAAATAGATTAAATCAAAACTCATAACATAAAAAAGAAAGTAATGAAACATAGTACTATTAAAGCCTAAATTATAACTAAAAATCCAAATAGATTAAATTACACAAGAAAACACATCAACCGTACTATAGAGAATATAGCAGCAGCTAGTTATACTTGAACAACAAAAATCAAGTATTATGGAAGGAAAACTTCAGAACATCAATGTAATAAACAAAAGAGGAACTACAGAACATCTTTGTACAAATATTTAGCCAAATTAAATGAAGAAAATAAGCTTCTCTGCACTTACAAATATCATGGACTACAAATATTTTTTTTGAAAAACCTTCGAAGAAACAATGTGTTCGGGAAAAGATTGGAGCGGGCGAACGTCCCAACAACATGGACTACATATATATATGTTGACATAGACAAATAATGGCAGCGCATCCATGCCACGCGAGACCCCCAGGCGGATTACATCCACCTGGAGTAAAGAAAGATATTACGATGAGGCTAGGAATATTCTTATCAATCCAGGCGGTTTTCATCCATCCCGAGAGTAAAACCTCAGTGATCATCCAAGCGGACTAAATTCGCCCGAATTCGGAAGAAACCAAGTCTTCCCCCAATCTAAGAGAGATGTGCAAGCGGTTACCAAGCTGAGTCGGTTTGTCCGCCTGGACCGACACCGACGCCTCGGGAGCTTAGAGTCCACTTAAGAGTCTAAGTCCACAAAAGAGATCTCAATAATTGGAACTCCCAATTCAGATAAACTTTATCTTATCAACAAGATAAAATTCACTCAAGCTAGAACTCTGGTTGATTCACATTATTGGATCAGACCAGGAGACGATCAATGAGTACAAAAAGACCCTTTAGGTCACCACGCAAAGGTACGTATTCTGAAAATACTAAAAACTTCCTGTCTGCTCTCTAAAATCCGATCTAACTTAAGCATCGGAGAGGCTACGTCGGTCACACGGCTAGTCCCCCATAGCAATGGTTTTTATCTTGCAAGAACCATCAGACCACGTCAAAGAGGAGCGTTTGGAATCAACTTCAGTCAAAGAATTTGTGCGTGGAGCCACGTTCCAAGCTTAATTTAACATTGCTACGGTGAGCATGGACTGAATTTACTTGCTTAGACGAGAATCTTAATTCACACGAATATTCTGATAATTGGAAAATTTCAGTTCCTAGTCAATCTCAGATGGCTCACAACGGAATCAGCCATCATCCCCCAAACACAAGGATAAATGTCATGAGGGCGCCATCGCCTAAGGTTGGCGAACACCTCCAAGGTGACGGACCCACAGGAGGAGATAAGCCACTCCTCGAGTTGCAGCAAAAATACAAAATTACCCCTGAAGAAATGAAGGCGTATCCGAAGTCGGTTATCGAGACGTACATCTCTTCCGGCGTGATGTACGGAGATCTGAGCAAGGCTGGTTTGATCATATCCAAGCAGAATACAGTATCGCCTCGTAACTTGATTGATGACTTTCATAGCACGTCGCAAGAGCTTTTACCACCCCACCTCTACAACATCAACCAGCCACCTATCACGCCCATCATCCCTCACACAAATCAGCAGATGGATTCCACCATGCTCTCGATAGCCTCAGTTATCATAACCACGTAGCCCATGGAACTGAACTTAATCGGGCAGTCGACATAATTATCATTACTCCAGGGATTAGTTCGGCAATGAAGGATGGTCAGATTTCGCCTGGAGACATAGGGCCGACGTTGGCCTCCATCTAAGGGTTAGGAACAAGTAAGCAGCCTAAACCAATGATGAAAGCCAGAAATTTAAAGTGGGCTGTTGAGCCAGAAAGTGAAGAGGAAGATGACTCGGAATTTGAAAAGAAAGCTAAGAAGGTTTTTGCAAAATTGGTTGTCCCTTACCAGGAAGTAACATCGAGGACTAACTTTTCGCCATTCAAGAAAAACATCCTAGATCAAACCTTGCCCAGGCTCGTCTACATACCTACTTTCGACAAGTACATAAGAAAAGACGATCCTAATTATCACGCTGCTGACTTTAAGAATCGAATGGAATTGGCGAGGGCCACAGAAATAGCAATATACAATTATAACTCAATGTTATATACAATTATAACAATATACAACTTAATATTTATGATTTGATAGAAACATGAGAAAACTATGGTAACAAATGCCTATAACTTTGAGGATGTAGTAGTAATTAGAATTCTTTTTTATTTTTCAAAGTGGGATAACCTCGTATCTCCAACACGCACCTTGAAATTTAACTAGGTTAGGATGAATTGCCATTTGTCGAACACACCTTAGCCTATCTATTCTCGAGGCTCAAGGCTATCATCAAGTTTATTATTCTTCTATAGCTCAAACTCCACCCATATATCACTCATCAATCTTGTTCATATAACTAGTAGATATTGTTTCCTGTACATATTAGGATATATATTTTCCTATATTATTTATATTTGATGTATATCCCTAAACAAGTTATTTCCTATGTATTGTAATTGTTATATGATTATTATATAATACAATAACACTTAACACGGTTTGTGATTTGAGATTTCCCGAACTCTGCCCTAGCTTTCATGGTGTGGGAGCTTAACCTAAGGCAATATTGTCATCGATATTAGTTTATCAATCTCTTCTTTTCTCACTAGAATCTTATTCTTTTTTTCGATCGCCATGACATCGTCCAGTTTATCTTCGACAGTGCAACCCTTATCTCCTCTTCCTCTTCGTCTGAAATAGCCGCCATTAGCCTTTCTTCAGCCCTAAATCCATCTATTTCTCATCACCTACCTCTAAAACTCGACTCAGACAATTATGTATTATGGAAAACTTTGATTATTCTGATGTTGGCTGGTGGCGATCTTGTGAAATTTGTTTACGGCACTAGCACAATTCCTTTAGAAGCCTTACCCAAAACTAACTCTGCTAATCCTACGTATCATACTTGGAAACGTCAGGATCAGCAAGTTCTCAGTCTAATACTCAACTCCATCTCGCCTTCTATTCTCCCTAAGGTAGTCTGTGTGAAGTGGACTTGTGAAGCCTGGACCAAGCTTGAGGATGCCTATGCTAGCTCAGGTTTGCAACCTTAAACAACAATTGTACTCACTCAGGAAAGGCATTGAAACTATCACTGAATATATGCAACATGTAAAATCTGTTTATGATAAACTTATTTCTCTTTAATGTAATTCGGTTTCCACTCAAGACTTGGTTGATGCTATCTAAGACCGCCTAAGTGGTCCGAATAGTGTTTATAGGGATTTTTGTAGATCCCTTGAAGTCTGCATGATTGCAGTCTCATATGACGATCTTTTCGGCCTACTGATGATGGAGGAAAGATATTGAGAAGGGATAAAGGCATTGTTGAGGACTTAAATCATGTTTTGGTTCATGATAACCATTCGTAAAACAATGTTAGTAATGGTAAAGGGCGCAATAATCAATGGTCCCAACCCCACTACCGCTCTCCTATACTTTTTGGACCTCCAAAACAATAGTGGGGTCATGAAAAGAGCAATCCTAGCTAGCGTTCATACGGCCAGAATTACACAGAGTCACGGTTCAAGCTTGCTCCCTATGCCACTAGCCCATTGAGCCACTTCTCAATATGCTCCAATGGATGTTTCTTCTTTGGCTTGTCAAAATTTCAAGGGAATTGGCCATTATTAGAGATAATTCCCCCCACCTAGAATACATAACCCTCAACCCTCACATGCATCCAACTTCACTAGTATAAATCCCACCAATCAGTCTTAAATCATGGATAGTGGAGCTATCCATAACCTCATGTCCAAATTGGGAAACTTGCATCTTCATTCTAAGTATTATGGACCCGAAGATGTTCAATTAGGTAATGGCCCAAAACAGTCTATTCATCATATCGGGTTCGTCTTTTGATACTCAAACATTTTAATAATTACATAATAATGTCTTACGTGTTCCTTAATCTGCTTTGAATTTAAGTTTAGTTGGTCCTCTTACTAAAGCTAACGATGTTTTTGTTGAGTTCTTTAATGAATTTTTTGTTGTGAAAGACATTCTTTCCAAACAGGTGATACTTCGTGGCCACAATAAGGATGGCCTTTATACATTGGCATCTCCGTCTAGGGTTCCAGTTTAATCTCATGTTATCTCCTTGATTACATGGCACGAGTGTCTTGGGCATCCTTCCTTTCTAATAGTTAGTCGAGTTCTTCGTTAAAATAATATTCAATTTTTGAATAGGTCATTGTCGAGTCATTTGTATGAAAATTGTTATTTTAATAAGAGTTAGTGTTTACCCTATTCTGTTACGAAGTCTATTGTTTATGAACCTTTGGATTTAATTTGTTTTTATATCTAGGGCATGTCCCTAGTTCAGTCACATGATGGCTAATCTTATCACATTTTTTTTTATCATTACAACAAATATAGTTAGCTTTATTTTATAGAACATAAACCAGATTCTCATTCTATTTTTATCCATTTTCGCAGAACTATTAGAAATATTTTTTAACTGACCTATTAAAAGCTTTCAATTTGATGGGGATGGGGAATTTAAGCCTATTCCCAAATACCTTTTAACAACATGGGATCCAATTCTGGATGTCATGTCCATATACTAAACAAAATGGGAATGTTGAATGGAAATACAGTCATGTGGTTGAAATGAGTCTTACTTTACTTCATCGTGCTAAATTACCTAGACATTTCTAGTCATATGTTTTAAATACCGCTACTTTTCTTATTAATCGTATGCCCTCTAGCATCCTTAACTTTAATTATTATTTTCATTGTTTATTCAATAATTTACCTGATTATTTATCTCTATGCATATTTGGTTGCTTGTGTTATCCTTGGTTGTGTCCTTACTCGTTGAATAAACTTGATTTCTATTCTCATCATTGTGTTTTTGTTTGCTATAGTTGCATCCATAAAGGGTATCATTATTTAGATCCTCTTATGAATGAAGTTTTTTGTCTCATGTCATGTTTTATTTGACGAGCAGGTGTTTCCCTGTTCGGACATTGTGAAGCTTGCTACTCATGATCCAATGCTCAACCCCACTTTACCGAGAGTAACAATCAAGCCCATTCCTATCCAAACTTAACGATGTTAGGAAATCAAGTCAAAGATTGAACAAAATCAGGGAATAATCAGCTCAATCATCATCAATACCATTTATTATTATTATTCTATTTCCATTGTAAACAAATTCTTGTATAGTATAAATACAACACTGTAATACAGCAAAAATCAATGAAAACAATTACTTCCTTATCAATTCTGAGGGCCATCCTCTTAACATGGTACCAAAGCAGAGTTTTTGATCCTTTAGGACTCAGAAACATTTCATCATTATCCATCAACAACCATGAAAAAACCAAACAGCCAAACACCAAACCAAACATGTCAGCAAATTCCAACCAAAATATACCAAAAGAAATTGCAATCCAAATAGCTAAGCTGCTCAAACTTGGGCTAGGAAATCAGTAAGCAAGTGAATCTAGTAGCCTTTCAATAGGCTACAAATTAAATAGTGAGAATTACCCTCTTTGGGCATGTCTCATAAGAAAGGCAATTGGAGGAAGGGGTAAAAGGGAAACATCTCAACACCAAACCACCCGAAGACACAGACCCATTATTCCCTAAATTGGAATAGTCGAATCAAATTGTATTCACGTGGATGATTCAGAATATTAAGCCATCATTGATTAACAATGTTACTCAATACCAAACCACAAAATTGCTATGGAACTGCTTGGCCATCACTTACGGCAGTGGTGGGGACTCATTTCAAATCTATGAGCTACACAGAAAAGTGAGCACATTGCGACAAGGCAGAGAGTCCCTTGAGGGACTATGGAATAAGTTACAAAATATATGGATGAGCATTGACCGAAAATCCCCAAATCTAATGAAGGACCCCGAAGACATAGTCAAGTATAATCAAATCACAACAGAGCAAAAATTGTACCAGTTTCTTACAGCTACAGATGAAAAATATGAAGTAGATAGCGAGATATATTCAAACAAGACCCACTATCATCCGTGGAGGTAGCATATGCAATGATACGAAGAGAAATCGCAAGGCAAAACATTTTTAGAAACCAAATTGAAGGAGAAAACTCATTTCCATGAGAAATTAGGACCGATTTAGCAATAAGAATGGGAAACAATAAAACCCATTTTAAATCTGGAAAGGGACACCTCTCAAAGTCCACTGATATGTAATGGAGGTCATCACAGCGGGACCGCTCAGATTCCACTAAGTCGTAGGGGAAATCATCACTACGGGAGGATAAGTCAAAGCTATTTTGTACCTACTGTAAACAAAGCAAATATACCAGGGAGAGTTGCTTTGAGTTGATCGGTTATCCATCATGGTGGAAAGAACACAGAAAAGGCAAAGCACAAGTTACAATCGGACCTGGAGACCACAACACCTTCGGTAACGAAATTGCCACAGGAGCGGGGGCGGAACTCATAGCAGCGCAAACAGCAAAGATGGTGGCAAAAACCAAGGCGCTACAAGCAACTTTAATGGAGACAGAGAAAGGGAACGTGGTAGCTATATGAACCCTAATAGAGGGGTTGAGGAGATGAAAGGGGCACAAGTCTTTTTAAAGACTTTAAACTCAGCCGAAACCCAATGGCTTTGTATTGAAAACCCTAAAAACTCACTAACCCTGTTAAATACAACCAATTCAGCCCAAAATGACAAACCACAAAGCCCACCCATTTTTTTATCAAAAAGCCAACCCACTACCACCCACAAACCCACCGTATTTTTTTCCAAAATCCCATTTTTTACAAATAAAAAATCACAAATCACAACCCAAGCCCATATACACAAGCCCAACCCAAAGCCCATCAAACCCATTCTTGCTCAAAAACCCAATGGGTATTGGATTATGGGACCACGGATACTATGGCCCATGATCTAGCCAACATTTTTAACCTGATTTTTTCCAATCGAACCCACATCGAAACCACCAACGGGAGTCTTGCCGAAGTTAAGGGGGAAGGGTCCATTACCATCTCCCCAAAAATTACACTAAATCATTGCCTCTATCTCCCCTCTTTATCTTGCAAACTTTTATCCTTAAGTCATATTACTCGAGAACTGAACTGCGTTGTCCTAATATATCCTCGCTTTTGCCTTTTGCAGGATATTCATATGAAGGAGATCAATGGGCGTGGTACCGAACATGACGGTTTGTACTATGTTGATGAAGTAACTCATCCAAGATCTGCCCTACTTTCTAAAGAAACACCTCAAACTCAAATTTGGCTATGGCACAAATGTCTAGGTCATCCATCTCTCAGTTACCTTCATTTAATATTTCCCTCAATTTTTCTAAATAATCATACAAACTTTGCGTGTGAAACGTGTGTTTTAGTGAAAAGTCATCGCAGTACCTTTACTTTAAATAATACTAGAGTCAAAGACATATTTACTTTAATACATTCGGATGTTTGGGGCCCAGCACCAACATCTAATGGGCTTCAATACTTTGTTTTATTTATTGATTACTACTCTAGGATGACGTGGGTATACTTTATAAAACACAAGTCAGAAGTATGTGATAAATTTGTCCAATTCTATCGCATGGTTGAAACCCAATTTAAAAGGAAAATTCAAATACTTCATTCTGACAATGGGGGGGAATATGTAAACCACACCATGAAATATTTTTTCCAAACCAATGGCCTTGTACACCAAACAACCTGCCCAAAAACACCTCAACAAAACGGGGTAGCCGATCGAAAAGATGGAATCCTTCTAGAAATGACGAGGGCTATCATGATTGAATCCAATGTCCCAAAATCTTTTTAGCCAGAAGTTGTTGCCACCTCGGTATACCTTCAAAACTGATTACCTACAAAAATCCTTGATCATAAAGCCCCACTCCAAACATTGGAAATCCAAACACAAATACCACCCCATCTCACACTTCCACTAAGAATATTCGATTGTTCTATCTTTGTCTGTATCCCAAAAGAAGAACGGTCCAAACTAGATCCATGTACTACTAAATGTGTATTTGTTGGGTACATACCTCATCAAAAAGGATATCGATGCTACAGCCCAACCCATCATCGAATGTATGTCACCATGGACTGCACTTTCTTGAAACCGATTTTTACTATCTTAACCAACCTCGTGACCAGGGGGAGAACACTTCTAGCTCACTCAGTTGGTTAGATACAATAGACTCAAACCTCACTCCAAAATCCACTAAAATATCCACAAACAACTCACCCATACCTCCAATCTCACCACCTCAAGAGTTACCCATAAATGAAGGATAAACTGACAAGCTTGGGCCCACCAATGATCAACCTTTAGATGATGTCCAACAAGAGGTAAATGAACCCCAAATCCCTATCCCCAATTTCGACTTAAATAATGTTGACACTAACCTTGAGACATCGAGAAGAGATATTTTACCATGTAGGAGTAATCACGAAGTCCCACCAATGAGGTACACACCAGAATATATCCCACGTACTAGTAGATATCCGGTAGGAAATCTAGTCAGGGGGAGCCTATCAGAAAAGGTAAAATCCTTTATTACAACACTCTAGAATGACACAATGCCAAACTTGTGGTGAAGGGGTACACTCAAACTTACGAAATTGATTATTTTGAAACATTCTTCCCAGTTGCAAAGATTGACACCATTCGAGTCCTGTTCTCAATAGCGACTAATAAAGACTGGTCTCTACACTAGTTTGATGTAAAAAACGCATTCCTACATGGTGACTTAAAGGAAGAAGTTTACATGGAACCTCCACTTGGTTTCACCGATGATTTTGAAAGAGGAGAAGTGTGCAAACTTCAGAAGGCTCTATATGGGCTAAAGCAATCACCACGAGCTTGGTTCGGAAGATTCACATTGGCTGTGAAATAATACGGGTACAAACAAAGCAACTCTGATCACACTCTGTTTCAAAAGAAAAGAGGAGAGTTGAATACATGCCTGATAATTTATGTAAACGACATGATTATAACAAGTAGTGACACCGAAGAGATCAGAAATTTGAGAAGAAACTTGTTCACAGACTTCAAAATGAAATATTTGGGAGGATTAAAGTACTTCTTGGGAATAGAGGTATTGCAATCAGACAAAGGGATATTTAGATCTCAAAAGAAGTATATCCTTGACCTCCTGGCAGAAACAGGGATGGTAGATTGCAAACCCATAGAATCTCCAATGTAAATAAATCATGGATTGAGAATCAACAAAAGCACGAACAACACCGAAAAAGATAGTTATCAATGACTTGTGGGAAAACTAATCTACTTATCACACACTAGACCCGACATAGCCTATGCAGTAGGAGTTGTGAGTTAATTCATGCATCAACCCCAAGAAGAACGTATGGCAGCAGTCATGAGAATCCTGAGATATTTAAAAGGCACACCAGGCCATGGAATCATCTTCAGGAAGAATGGACACTTAAATATTGATACCTATACAGATGTAGATTGGGCCAGAAACACGAATGATTGGAAGTCAACAGCAGGATACTTCACAATAGTCGGGGGGAACCTAGTGAATTGGAGAAGTAAGAAATAAAAGGTTGTAGCATTATCAAGTGCGGAAGTAGAATTTTGAGGGATTGCAAAGGGAATAACCGAAATAATATGGATTAGGAAGTTGATATCGGAGATCGATTTTCCACCTTGTAGTCCAAGCAAACTAATGTGCGATAACAAAGCAACAATCATTATCTCAGAAAATCTTGTGCAACACGACAGAACCAAACATGTGGAGGTGGACCGACACTTCATAAAGGAGAAATTAGAAGATAGCACAATTGAACTCCCTTTCGTAAGATCAGAGGACTAACTAGCAGACATCCTCACCAAAGCTATCACTAGACGAGTTTTTCTCGAAGTTCTTACCAAATTAAGTATTGAAGATCCCACTACTTAATTTGTGGGGGAGTATTAGGAAATCAAGTTAAAGATTGAACAAAATCAGAGAATAATCAGCTCAATCATCATCAATACCATTTATTATTATTATTCTATTTCCATTGTAAATACAGTCTTGTATAGTATAAATATAGCACTGTAATATAGCAAAAATCAATGAAAACAATTACTTCCTTATCAATTCTAAGGGCCATCCTCTTAACAAACGAGACATACCTCCCTTCATCAAACCCAATACAATAGCCCAACTAGCCCTATAATGATTTCCCCTCTCTTGGTTCCATTGCCACAAAATTCCCCACTACCGCGAAAATCCAAAATAGTTTCTAAACTCTATGCCCAAACTAAGCCCTCTTCACCAAGCCGTTCGCTTGCTGTTAGCATCCAACTAAATGAACAGCCATCAGGTCAGTGAAATACATCACATCATTTTATGCGTGCATAAGCCTCTAAAGGAGGACCATGGTCCATGTATACGCCACCAGTTTGACTTCCCCCACTCACCATTCAAAGGCTATAAAATTTTCCCATTAGCTAGCCATAATGTTTGATGAGTTTTCAGCTTTTAATCGTAATGGTACTTGGGAACTCATTCCACTTCAAGAAGCCACCAACGTTATCAGATGCAAATGGGTGTTTAAGATAAAGTTGAAGGCTGATAGTATGATTGAAAGATACAAAGCATGTCTTATTGTGAATGGCTTTCATCAAAGACCTAGTATGGATTTTAATTACACTTTTAGTCTAGTAATTAAGCTTGTGACCATTCGCCTTTTACTTTCACTTGTAGTGAGTCATTCTTGGTTTATTAATCATTTGGATGTATTAAATACATTTTTACATGGTGACCTTGACACTCTGGTCTACATGGTGCAACCACCCAATTTTGTAGATAAGACATTTCCCACTCATGTTTGTTATCTTCGAAATTGAAGTCACTCTATGGTCTTAGACAGTTGCCTCCTTTGTGGCATCTCAAACTTACAGAGTCATTACATGAGTTCAGTTTTAAAAGCTCCTGAATTGATGTGTTGCTTTATTATCTCCATCGTGGTTCTTGCATTCTTTTATGTTTGATTTATGTCGATGATATCTTGGTGCTTGGAAATGATACTCGACAGGCATCATAGTTGTTTTTTTGCAGTTTGGTTTTGCGATAAAAGACTAGGGACGAGTTTAATATTTTTGGGGATTGAATTCTCCCATTCAAATGGGTGGCCACTTTTGTCTCAAAGGAAATATGTCTAGGATATTTTGAGTTCGAGCAAATATGATGGATGCTAAAACCAGTGCCAACCATAGCGGCCATTCTATAGTCCTTGCCTCTTGATTCAGATCTGACAAATATGATGATGTTACGCAGGAGTTTGGTGGGTGGCCTCCAGTACCTCACTATTACCCATCTTGATATTGCTTCTCGCTCACCAAAGTAGCACAATCTATGAACTACTTATGATAGCTAACTGGCAGGCACTCAAGAGAATTCTACACTACATGCAAGGTACATTAGATTACAGATTGTGGTGTTATAAGAAATCTATTATTCATTTGCAGAGATTCTCGAATTCGGACTAGGGTTGTGACTCTATAGATTGATTATCCACAATGGGTTACTATATATTTCATGGGAAAAATTCAATATCTTGGACATCTAAGAAGCAACGTACAGTGTCAAGATCTTCAACCGAACTTGAGTATAGAGCAGTTGCAAATACCACTTCGAAACTGGCCTGGGTTGAATTACTATTACGCAAGATTGGGTTCCTGACTGATCAGCCCCTCTTACTTTTGTTTGACAACCTTAGTACAACTTACCTTATGGAAAATCCAATTTTTCACTCACGGACAAAACATCTTGAGTTGGATTTTCACTTCGTATGCGAGCATGTGGCCTCGAAAGCACTTCTTGTCCACCACATTTCCATTGAAGATCAAGTTACTGATGCTCTTACGAAGCCACTTTCTCGTCACCGCTTCCTCCTTCTTCGTGACAAGTTAGATGTGGTTCACCACCCTACCCAACTTGGGAGGGTGATAGATGTTGTTTCTCCTATCTTATTTATTTGGTGTATATCCCTAAACAAATTATTTCCTATTTATTATAATTGTTGTACAGTTATTATATAATACAATAACATTCAACACGGTTTGTGATTTGAGATTTCCAAAACACTGTCCTAGCTTTCAATAACCACATCTCTAATAAGGGCACAACGAAGAAGTGGTAAGGCTTTCTGTTCAAACATTTAGAAGAAGAATTACGGGATATTCTAACCAAAGCTTACTCCATATTTGGTAATGTTTTGATATAAAAATAGGCAATTTAAAAATTTGTTATAATGAATCACCCTATAAATGAAGAAGTATGTTTGTCCACTCAAATAATCTATGAATGAAATAAGTACTTGAAATCTAAGGATGCACCTAAAAGAGCAGGTCCTTATTTATTTGAAAAATATCTTGAATAAAGAGGGTAATTGAGTGCATTTCAATTGCAGATTATATTAGGGAAATTAGTTGTTCTGATAATAAGTATTTTGAAAATCAAATGCAAACTTATTTTGAAATGAATGACTATAATCTTTCAAATGTAGTGCACATTTAGGGAAGTCGCGAACAACTCATTTTTGTTTTTGGCATCAAACAACACTACTAGTGCATCAAAATGCTTACAACGGTTTTTTGTTATTTGTGGACAAAAAAGTGACCAACCACAAAAAAAAAAACAGCTAACAACAATCAAGCATAAAAAATACTTCAAATGGGATAGAGAAAATTTTACTATTTTCCTACATGATACTACTACCTTTGATAAAAGTGTCAATGCACACCACCCAATTAAACACAAAGTAGGTTGCAGATCACTTGCGGTCATTTATTGCACGCCAAATGGATGGTGTGCATTGATACTTTTAACAACGGTAGTACTGTGTAGGGTTGCAGTCAATTTCAAATCAATGAAGTTACACAACTCCATCTAAATTTTCAATTCGAGTCTCATTAATGCATTGCATCCAACTTTTAAATTAATGTTACAGAACCACTTTGAGTTTTTTTGTCTCTATATATATTATTTTCTCAAAGCAAGAAAAAAAGTGTGGAAGCTTAAGGTGGCTGATGGAAGTGACAGTCCATTATTGCATGCCAAATGGGTGGTGTGCATTTATACTTTTATCAACGGTAATACTGTATTGGGTTGCAGTCAGTTTCAAATTAATGAAGCTACACCGCTCCATCAAAATTTTCAATTCGAGTCCCATTAATGCATCGCATCCAACTTTTAAATTAATTTCACAGAACCACCTTGAGTTTTTTTTATATCTATATATATCAGTACCCATTATCATTTTCTCACAGCAAGAAAAAAATGTGGAAGCTTAAGGTGGCTGATGGAAGCGACAGTCCATTGTTATTTAGCACTAACAATTTTGTAGGCAGACAAATTTGGGAGTTCCATCCCAATCTTGGTACTCACGAAGAACTTCACCAAATTCAAACAGCACAAGAAAATTTCTCACGTAATCGTTTTCATGTTAAAACATCTAGTGATCATTTCAAGAATTTTCAGGTAAAAGTATTCATATTTTATTTTATTGAGTTGTCAGATTATATTATAGGCTTAATACATCACTAGGTACTTGAACTTGTCCTAAAAAACCTGCTGCCTCCCTGAACTTTCAAAATGACCTCGTAGCTCCCTCAACTTTAAAAAAGTGACCCCGTAGCTCTCTCAACTTTAAAAAAGTGCACCACTTTGCTCCCTCAATGCCACGTGTCAACTTCTGATTGAAGGGAGAAAATCAGAAAAATTTCATTCTTAAAAAGTCAAACTAACCAGAAGATGACACGTGGCATAGAGGAAGCAAAGTGGTGCATTTTTTGAAAGTTGAAGAAGCTAGCTACGAGGTCACTTTTTTAAAGTTGAGGGAGCTACGGGATCATTTTGAAAGTTCAGGAGGGCAGGAGGTTTTTTGGGACAAGTTCAGGTACTCAGTGATGTATTAAGCCTATATTATATGAAGAAAGTAAACCATATTGATGTGGTCAACATACCATCAATCAAAATAATTACAGCTTATCAAAGAAAACCATGTTGATGTGCTCAACATACAATCAATTAAATTGGGAGAAAATGAGAAAATAACAAAAGAAAAAGTTGAAATAGCTCTAAGAAAAGCTGCGCGGTTCAGTTGTGCAATCCAAGCAAGCGATGGACATTGGCCTTCTGAATTTTCAGGAGAATTGTTTCTAACCCCTCCTTTGGTATGTCCTTAAACACACACGACAACCACAATTTAAGATAAATTTTTCTGTTAATTAATACTTATTTAATGTACTACTGATTCTAATTTGTGAAGTACTACAAATTGCAGATTATTTGTCTATATATCACCAAAATGCTTGATAAAGTTCTTTCAGATGAACATAGAAAAGAAATACTGCGATATATATACAACCATCAGGTATGTAATTACATTTCTTGTATATAAATATATAATTGATTGATAATGAAGTTGAAAATAAAAACAGAACGAAGATGCAGGGTGGGGATTTCATGTAGAGAGCCCTAGCACAATGTTGTGCACCACATTAAATTACATTGCATTGCGTTTACTTGGTGAACAACTTGAAGATGACAATCACAATGCAGTTTCTAAAGGCCAAAAATGGATTATCAATAATGGAGGTGCTATTTACAACCAAATGTGGGGAAAGATATTCCTTTCGGTAATATATATATATATATATATATATATATATATATATATATATATATATCTATATATATATATATATATA
>CATIWQ010148394.1:0-15167 GCA_949673415.1 Euphorbia schlechtendalii | reverse complement strand
TTTCAAATTCTAACACTTAAAATACAAAATGCACATCCAATATAAGTATTACAATGGATTAAATGACTTACTAGAGACACATAAAAGAATAAAAGTGCATTTTTTAGAAGAGGAATAAGGGTGTGATATTAAAATAAAATTTTATTACATGTTTATATATATTTCGGTTCAGTTCGGTTATTATGGTTTTTTCTACATAAAAACCGAACCGAACCGAATAACCGAAATATTAATATTTTATAAACCGAACCAAATCGAATTTTTAAAATAACCAAACCAAATTAATATTTCGGTTTGATTCGATTCGGTAATTCGATTACCAAACCATTTACACAACCCTAATAATACACACTTCCTATTAAATTATACCAACTTACTTATTCAAAACACAAAAACATATACTCTAATAGTCCTTCACATGGCAAGTGATTCCACTTGTAACTACGTACTTCAATTATTATATTAAAATTTCAATGAGCAGCTTATTAAAATTCCTAAGACGGGGTATAATTCTTTTGCCATCTGGGTTATAACATATTTTAAGCGATGCTAAGATTATTAGCATTGATTTTAAAAAGAGAATTAGAAGAATCTTTTTTTTTGATAATTAATTAGAAGAATCTAGTCAGTGATCCATATTACATATATTAAAAAAATGATATGTTTAAATTAGCATAATTGTTTCCCCACTTTATTGTTTATTAACCCTTATTTTTGCTCTATAAATTGAAGTTTCAACTGCCAACAATGACTCCAAAAATACCCTTATCCTTATCTCCCAAATTCCTTAAAAAATGAAGTACTTGTTGAGATACAGCAAGATGAGGAAAGAAATGGGCGAGCCAAGTTCTCAGAAGATGCAAACTGGAAGTGGAATCAAAGAAACTGCATCCTTCAAAGATTCATCCAACAAAGTGATAGGTGTTTCAGGCAATACTAAGCTTAAACACACAGTCTCAGAAGAATCACTTCGGACAGTCATGTATTTGAGTTGCTGGGGTCCTAACTAACTATTATTTACATATCTATACAATTTACAGTTTATATGTATATATAGACTTACAGAGAGCCTCTTCAATAAGCAATGAGTTTTTTTTTTTGTTTGTTGTATATATAAATACGAAGTAAGATCCTTATCAATTGTCACCAGTTCACTTTAATATCAATGTGCATTGATCCCTTACAAGAATAAAATAAAATTGCATATATCAAAGTAGCTTTATTGTTAGCTTCAGTCTCCCCTTACGAAGAGACCAAACAATTATTCAAGACATGTACAGTGCTGTAGTTATTAACAATCTATTCAACAAAATTGCATCCTAATTTAAAGCTCATGATGTGATGTACAGTAATGTTGAACAAGAATTGCAGTTTAAATGAAATAATTCAATCATGTTATTGGGTACCAGACACATTTACACATGTAATTTTATGGGTATATAACAACATCAATTTGAACATGTATTAATATCAAGATTATCTAGTTTAACTCAGAGGCGGAGGTGGTCGGCCGCCCACCCTCCTCGCCATATGTATTCATCCATTGCCGCCGCCCTGCAAATCGTTGAACTGAAACTCATCTTCTACTTTCTTCTCCAGTTCTCAGTTTCATTCATTTTCTTTACCCTAATAATCCCAAAACAACTTCCTTTTAGTTTTTAATATTACTGAACAAAATACGTCTTACTGGAAACGTTTTCAACACATGGATGATTTGTTAGCGGTTGCAAATCCCAAGTTGAAGCCGAAGCTAAAGGATCTCTACAAACTGTCACTTTTGGCAGCAACAAGCCTTAAACTCCGGTAGTCTACAACCAAGCTTCGAACGCCTTTGCCTCCATATTTTGCTTTTGTTTTCCTTCCAAAACTTAAGGATTTTAATAGTAATTACTTAATTAGTTTTAAGCCTGACAAGATATGCAGATTATAAGCTTACTTTATACTTAGCATGTACGTTGTCTGTACCAATTAGACCATTGGAGTAAAAAGGGCAATTTCGCCATTTCCATCTTACGCCTGTCTAATGAAGTTAGGTCAATTCAGTTGAATATATATATCTCAATCTTTGTATTTTCTCTCTTCTTCTATGATGAGGACATCCGAAGCCATCCGATCCAAGTGCAACTGATCCCTAAGACATCAATAATTGAAAAATAACTATAATTATTTTTCTACAAAAATAAATAATTATATTTCCACAAAACAATAAAACTTGCTCTACACTCCAAGTTTTTGTCTAATTAGCTTATTCTTGATCCACACCAATACTTACTCACCACTATAAGAAATAACAAATTCCACTTTCCTTATTAGATTAATATTGATTTCTATTACCATTCAAATTACTACCAAAGTCAATAAATATGACCTTTTATTTTCTTTATAATTATAATTTTTAATTTTTAATCAATCAATAATATTCAGCTTTGAGTTTTCTTTCAATTTGGGTTTATTAACCTTCAAGTTTTAATTTGAGAATTCCTTAGGAAAATCTTATTTTCCGACAAGTATGAATTCGAAAACCTTTAACATCAACTTCACAATTTTAATCAAGTGGTATCAGAGTTCAAAATTTCTCTTTGAAATACACCCATGACACCATAATTTAGTCAAGAAAATTGTCAGAATCACTAAATTCTCTTGAGAATACATTCGATAAGTGTATTTCAGATTTTTTATAAAAACATTTTGAATACTCTCAAATCATTAGCAACTTCTACACAAAGAGTTGATGAGGTAGTGAATTCAAGTCAACTTGAAAAAAAGAGCAAACTCCTATGTTCAAAGAATAAAATGTGATGTTGCTCAATCAATTCCACCATCACTACCAATGAAAGCTAATGAAGAAAGTCCTAAAAATTTAGATGGGGAATTGGTTAGTATTCACAATTCTTATTTATTTCAAGAAAATAATGAAATCAACTTGACATTTACGTTAGAAAGAATATGGCGGAATAAAAAACAAATATGGGTGGATATATATTTGAAGGATTAGAAAACCAACCACCACGTAATGGTAGATGTGAGGGTGATGCAGGTAGAAGGAGAAACGAACATAAAACAATTTATCAAATTAGATACCATATTGGTGATCATGGTGTCATTGAGGGCTTCATTGAATATATTGATGTTTCATACAACATGAAAGGGGAACTGGTGATTTATCAATTTGCATCTACATGGTGGAAATAATTTGACTAGAAAGGGGAAAAGGGTAGAAAGGAATCTACAAGATCCCAATCAAGGATGAAGTCAAAATCTTGGACAAATTGTTCAAAAACCAAACTTCGACCTAAGAAGTATGGTTCTTTCAAGTTCATCAAGCAATCCGGGAGGAAGATTCACGAACTTAGCTCGTCCCCAACCTCTTCATTATCCCACATGTTCAGTGGAGTCCAACTCTTTTAAAAAATAGTGGAAAATGATGAGAACGTCCAAAGCACATCCAGCCTAAGTGCAGTTAGCCCAAAGACATGAATGATGGAAAATAATTATAATTATTTTTCTACAAAAAATAAATAACTATTTTCCCATAAAAGAATAAAACTTGCTCCCCATTCGTAATTGTCTAATTACTTAATTCTTAATCCTCACTCAAAGAATTAACTTAATTGGTTAATACTTGCCCACCAGTCAAAGAAATAAAAAATTTTATTTCCTTATGAGATTAGTATTCTTATTTCTTTATTAATCTTTTATTCCTATTCAAATTAATACTAGAAGTCTATACATAGGGACTTTTATTTTCTTTGTAATTTTAATCAATCAATAATATTGAGCTTTCAATATCTCTCAATTTGAGTTTATTAACCTTAAGGTTTTAGCTTGAGAATTTCTTAGGAGTATGGCTTGCGAATTTCTTTAGAAAAATCAGAATTTCCAACAAATTTAGCTTGTTAATTTCTTCTTTGTTGTTTTGGGTTAAAACTATCAACACCGCCTTCACAATTATTATCAAGTAGTATTAGAGCCCAAATTTTCCCTTTCAAAAACACTCATGACACCATGCTCCATTCAAAAAAAATTTCAGAGTTAATGGATTCTCTTGGAATATTTTTGATAAGTATATTGCAGATTTTCAATAAGACATCTTGAATACTCTTAAGTCACTAGTAGCTCCACCACAAAGATTTAATGAAGTAGTGAATCCAAGTCAACTTGAAAAAGAGCAAACTTTCTTGTTAAAAGAATAAAATGTGATGATGCTTAATCAATTCCACCATTACCACCAATGCAAGCTCATGAAGATAAAGTCCTAAAAGTTTTAATGTGAAAGAGGTAAATATTCACAATTCTTACTTATTTCAAGAAAATAATGAAAAGGAACTTGGTATTTATGTATGAAAGAATTATGTTAAGTATGGAAGATTTAAAAAATATGGATGGATATTGTGAGCGAACGGCCGAGAGCACGCTGATGAGAGGCGCGGTCCACAGGGGTGTTTTTTGGTTTGAAAATAAAATTACCGGGTCGGGGAACCGGAAGGTTTGAAAGAGAAAGCGAAAAACATTTTAGATCGGTCAAAACCCAAATCCGACGTCTTTTAGTGTAAAGTCGCCACCTGAATTAGCTCTTCCAGGAATTAGAGTCCTGTGAGGCTTAACGTCCGGGGGAAGGCCCACTAAGACACAGAGATTCGGGTTCGGGATAAGTTTCTTACTTCTTATTGGATCACATTATATTACATCTACAGAAAATCGTATTTCTTAATTGTGCATATTCGTACTTATGTCATTTTCGAGTTTATAATGTATGATTTACACATATTTGGAAAGCGATAAATCCATACATAAAGTGGTAAATAAATGCGGAAAAGTAAAGATTAGGATTACAAAACCTCAAGGAATGCAACTGCCTCTTAATCTATTAATTACATTTCTAAAAAATAATTGAAATTGTGATACCTGAAGGAAAATAAAATCCTAAGCATACATCTAATCATAGTCTACCTGCAACCACAAAGGTTAGCACAAGGTATAACACAATATTTGTACATATGTTCGATTTGATTTTGACGAGACCCGTGTGGCCTAATTGAAAAAATCGATGATTGTAAATTTCTTATTTAGAAATAAAAAGGTTCATTTTATTAACATATTGGTTGCTCATTTTAGTGAAAATGCTCGCACGGCAAAAATATGAGAACTGTTATTTGGGAATAATTTTTATTCCCTTCGTGGGGGTATTCTAACAGAAATCTTCAGCAATTGCTAAATTAAAATAAATACAAATGAAGTAGAAAAAATATAAAAATTACATAATAAAAGGAAATAAGATTAATCCTAGGTCAACATGTAGTATAAAATAAAACATAGAAAGCACGAGATAAAGCAACTCAATGAACTCAGAGGCTTATCTTTTCGACGCGAATTCACCTTCGAAATACCCGCTAGACCTTTGGGAGTGCTCATCGTTCTTCTTTAGATTTTTTTATTGTCTGGTAAAAAGCTGAAATAAAATGTGTCTTCAATCCAGAAATATATTGCTGTAAAAAGTCAGAGTTTTTTTTCGTATTTTTCTGCTAAAAATTGCCGGTCTCGAACACTAAAAAGTCTCCCGATATTTATAGGGGAATTTTCCCAAAAAATTTGAGATCTGAAAAATTTCGGCGAGGGGGGGTGTCATCGCTGGAACTCTGGCGAGCCTCGCCAAAAGTTCTGAGGCGAATAACCCCGATTTTTCTATTTTTTATATTTTAATTTTAATTAATTAATTTTTTTATAAATATTAAAAATTATTTTCTATTAGTTAAAAAAACATTAATTAATTTTTACTAAAGTCTAATTTTTCCAAGTCTTTAAAAAAATAATTTAAGTCATTAAAATAAATTAGTGACGAGAAGCACTCCCATTTGAAGATCTCTGGATAATCGAAAAATTTTATGATTCAAGGATTAAATCCCGAAAAGCCAACATCATCAAACACGCGCGAGCTGGTACAAAATCTCGTACTCACAAATATAGATTTGGAGGAGTAGAAAACCAACTATCACATGATGGTGGATGTGAGGGTGATCCATGTAGGAGGAGAACTGAGCATAAGAGAGTTAATCAAATTAGTATCATAGTGGTGATCATGGCATCATTGAAAGCTTCATTAAATATATAAATGTTTCAAACAACATGCAAGTGTAACTGGTGGCTTACCGATTTGCATCTACGTGGTGGAAACAATTCGACAAGAAAGGGAAAAAGAATTGAAAGGAATCTACAAGATCCTGGTTAGGGATGAAGGTAACGTCTTGGAAGAATTTGTCAAAAGTGAAACCTCAACTTAAGAAGTATGGTTCTTTCAAGTTCATCAAGCAACTTGGGAGGAAGGTACACAGACTTAGCTCATACCCAACCTTTTCATTATCTTACATGTTCGTCGGAGTCCAACTCTTTTGAATGGTGAGGACATCAAAGCTCATTCGGCAGTTGACCCAAACATATGAATAATTGGGAAATAATTATAATTATTTTTCTACAACATAAATAATCATTTCCTCACAAAAGAATAAAACTTCCTCTCCACTCCATGTATTTATCTAACTAGTTAATTCTTAATCCCCACTCAAATAACTAACTTAATTGGTCAATACTTGCTCACTAATCAAAAGATAATAAATTGCATTTCCTTATTGAATTAATATTCTTATTTCTTTATCAGTCTTTTATTCCGATTCAATTTATAATACTAGAAGTCTATAAATATAGCCTTTTATTTTCTTTGTAATTATAACTTTTAATCTTTAATTAATGAATAATACTGAGCGTTGAGTTTTATCTCAATTTGAATTTATTAACCTTCAAGTTTTAGCTTGAGAACTCCTTAGGAAAATCTTATTTTCCGCCAACTGTGGCTTGCAAATTTCTTTAGGAAAATCTAATTTTTTTAACAAGTTTAGCTTATGAATTTCTTCTTTGTTGGTTTTATGTCAAAACCTTCAACACCGCCTTCATAGTCCTCTTCATTATAATCCTCTCATATGTTGATCTATCAATCCTAATTCATTGTTATTTCTTCTTTTCTATTCAATTTCAAATGTTAATTTCTTTACCCATGATGGTATCAAACCATAATCTCTAAATTTTATTGAAACATCTTCCATTTTTCCTTTGTATTTTAGATCTATGTTCGTAATCTCTGTTCGCTCTTTGAACATGGCAAGAAATCAGCGTAGAATTGATGAGAATAGTCCGTACTACCTATATCCAGGTGAGAATTCTTCTCTAATTCACGTTACGCCTCTATTAAATAGAGAAAGCTATCATTCTTGCATGTGTAACATCTATGAAAATGTCATTATTATCTAAAAATGATGTAGAATTTATTGATGGATCTATAGAGAAACCTACAGTTGATAATGCATTATATAGACCTTGGAGAAGATGCAATAATATGGTGTTATCTTGGTTAATCAAGTCGTTCTTTTCGTTCATAGCAAACTGCACTGATTTTTGAGTCGGCTAGTTCTTTATGAAATTGTTTAAAGGAGAGTTTCTCTTAGTAAGATATTTATAGGCTTGCAGATTTACAAGGTAAGATTTATGTCATTTCACAAGGTGTGAGATCTATAGCAGAGTATTTTCTTTGCTCGACGAACACAATGAATTATGTCATCTAGATATGTGTACTTACAACAATTGTTTTAGTAATGTTGGAGATACAATTAAGAAAACCTATGAGTAAAATTTGGTGATATGTTTCTTGAGAGGTTTGAACAAGTTCTTTACGAATGTGAAATCTCAGATCATGGTTGTGGAGCCTTTGCCCAATATGAATAAAGTTGTTTCTTTAGTTCTGCAATTTGAAAGTCAGTTCTTACAATAAGATAAAGATTATGAGTTAGTGAATGAAATTAAAGCTTTTTGTACAAAAAATAAATAATTATAAGGCAAGAAACTATGGAAACAATGGTGTTAATGTTGGAAGTACTAGTTAATTGAAAATTTGGGAGAAATAATGTTCTCACAAGTAATAGCAATTTTGGTAACAACAATGCTGGTAACTACGAAAAGTTTGGTAGGGGAAATCTAGGAAAAGGAAATGGTCTTTTTGCAATGGTAGCCATTTTCTAAAGAACCACTGGAGGAAAGATTCTTATCCACCGCATATTCAGTGAAGGTTGAACAAGGTAAATATGATAATGGATGGAGAGGAGTTTCCTCATCATGATGATTATGTTCAAGACTTTTTTTGAAAAGGGGGACACTAGTAGAGGGATGTGTAATTTAGTATCCAACGACTCTTTTACTCCAAATTAGATGATTCAACTGATGCATATATTTCAAGCTCAACCTCAAGTGAAAACTAATACTGAAAGTGTTCCCGTGAAAGGCTCATTTGCTGCTACTACAAGGATTGTGTTAACTCATGTTGTTTTACCGCTTTAGAGTCAAAATGCAGCAACAAAAATGTAAGAGGACTGTGTTTAATTTAGCAGCTAATTCAAGTATTACTAAACTCTACTAAATTGAATTACATGTGGATTATGGACACTAGAGCTAGTTGCCATATCCACAACTTCTTAGAATATGAAAACTATTGTTAAATCTGGATCTCAAAGTATGTTTTAACACTTACAGTGAGAATTTTAGAGGCAAATCATATAAGTATTAAATCCAAAATAGCATCAGAGCTTAGCCTGAAATCAGAAGCCTATATTTACTTCAGAAGCTACAAGGATCGAAAGCTGCATCAGAGAATACATAAGAGCTAGTGAAGATTCCTCAAAGGCTAAAAGACTATCCTAGAGGGAAGTCCTCTAAGCCAAGCAAATTAAGGATAAATTAAATGCGGGATATTTATTTGAAATTATTTGAGAAGCAAATCCCAAGGTATCACGTGAGTCAACTTCTCCATGCCTTTTCATTGAATTCAATAGCACAAAATGTATAATATCCGAAAAAGGATGAGTCGATGTTAACAGCTAGGAGACAAAGATACATTTTCTCCCTTGAAGCAGACTATGCGCATTGTGGGGACCATTTTTTGAAGCTACTCCGTACCAAGGTCATTTCTCCACCTCTAAACAAGAAATCAACTAAGTCTAATCGACCTGATTATATGGAAATTAGTCATTAAGCTCCTTTAAGGATAACAACTTGATTTTAAGAAAGATAATGAGAAGAAATCAGCTACATTCCAAGTTCAATGGAAAAATCTCAAGCCTATATAAAGGAGCAAAGTTCCAGTAGAGGAACTTGGTGAAGGTTTATTAATTCTCAAGAGCACTCAAGATATCTCTCAACATATTCTAAATTTCACTTCAAATTTACAACAAACAATCATTCAATCTGTTTAGAATCAAGTCTCACTAAAATAAAGTTCAGAAGCTCAATTTTTTTCATTTTATCTCGTAAACACTAGCTTAGTTGATAAGTTAGTGTGGGGGAGCTTAGATACACTGTGAGGATGGTACTCTATGTATTGGCATAACTCAAAGCCTAGATATTGTGAAGAAGATATTCACTTATTAGTAAAGCTCAAAAGCTGGGATCTGAGAACGATACTTAAATATGTAATTAGTAAAATTCTAGTGGTTTGTTTCTCCACCCAAATGAATATTAATAGTGGATTGAAGCTTGGATAGAGACTCCAAGGAATAGAATGGTTTCATATGGAATATATAACTCACAATTGAAAATTTGGATTGATACAATACATGGAAATCAATGAAAAAATAGAAGCAACAACTAAGAATAAGATGATGACCAATTTGTTCTTATTCATCCGTTCTATTTCCCTTTTGTAAACACAAAAGTCAGTATCCTCTACAGAGAAGTCCAAGACCTACAATGTTTATCATTAAAGGTTAGCTCAATATACCTTTTCTCACCTTCTCCCATTTTTAGTGAGGGGAAGTTGTGCATTGCATATTCTCTTGGGATGTGAAATCTATTCACACTTAATTTAAAGCTTAATTTATATTGGAATTGAAAGGTGTGAAATCTCTTGTATATAAAACATAAAAAGGAAAACTTGGTTTTGAAAACATGACTCGTTATGTCCTCTCCAAACGATCATATATCCTGTTCAGCTTTTCTTCCCTTTTTATATGGTAAAGCAAAAGATGAAATTAGAAGACTTGGTTTGTGTAAAGAAAAACAAGAGATTAGTTGTAACTTGATTTGTATTGCATCATTTTTTTTTGTTTCATGGATGAAGGTGGAGTAGAAAAAGCCACATCCTTTTGATGAACAGAATGAGAATTGTTGATCATGTGTGAACGTAAGCTGAATAATACCCGCTAAGTGTTTATTATTAAGCTGAATCGTTTAGTTGGGAATCATTCTTTGTCATCATTATGCAATTTGATTCAAAAATTATTTAATTGCTAATGAGAGAAGGCTCAACAATTCCTCCTCTAAGCCAACAAAACCCGATCGGTTGTCCTAGAAAGGTACTTTTTCAAGTTTTTCCTGTAACCGTAGATTTTAGCATTGGGAAGTCAATAGATCCTAATTAATTAGTGTTAAGAATCAAAATTTTTGTTTTATATGTTGTTCAATGAAATATTTAGTGAGTGTATTCCTATTTTGGGTCAATAGAGAAACGACAGCGTTTGGATTCGAATTGTAGTTGAGTTTAAACCCAACTAAAACCATTTTATATAAATTGAGCTGCCCAAAAAATATATGAATGGACTATAGTTGTTGGCAGGCTAACCCAAGATAACTCGTGATAACAAGTGTATTGTGTACCACACTATGAATGCTGTAGTTATTTTAGGTCTGAGATTAAACATATATATTATCAAGCAGTTCTGTTCTATCAATGACTACACTGAAATCATTTCTTCACCAATAGGTGTATAGTTGATAAACATATTGGATGTTGTTGATTATTACGAGTTGGTTGTAGACAAATCAATGAATGTCACAATAGTTACTTGAATTCTTAATTTCCTTTTTCCTTAATATTGTTTCGATAAAAAACAATAAATAGTTATTTCACTGAGAGAGAAAAATCTCATCAAGATGCTCTTTTGGATAAGATTGACATTTCATTTCTGGAACAGCTTGGCATCTGCACTCATTCCAGAGCAAGCTAGCCTCATTGACAGTTTTTGAATGTTTTGTGATTTTCACATTACTTCTCGAAAAGTTTCACTACCTCAAAACTTGATTTCTCTAAGCATAATGTATAGTAGTATATTTAGTAGCAAAGTGCTAGGTTTGTAAGCAAAGTGTTCACAGTATGTACATTGTTTAATGACTTCATGTACATGTACAATGGGTTTCATTGCTATATAGGACAAGTAGTCGTTTTCCATTGCACAATTACAGGAAATCCGAAAGTTGCAGCAATAGAAAGCAATATTTTAAAAGGCACTAAACTCTAAATCGGGCAGTTAGAGCCTCTAGAGGTCTAGGAGACCTAGTATTTTAAAATTTATTAATAAATTAGAATCATAAATTTAACTAACACATAAATTTTTATATAACAAAATTAAAAATTTATGTGGTAACAATTTTTTAGACTTTAGCAACACTTTTCTAGGCTTTGTAACATATTTTGAGTTTTGGTGACACTTATTAGAGTTTTGATGACACTTTTTACCTTAACCGCCTGATTTTACCAAAAAAAACTCGCCTAGATAACCACCTTGACTGCCTTCTAAAAGGTATATTACAGTCAATTCTTCATATGTACTTATAATTCTGGTTATGCGTTAACATTGTTAACTCCTATGTTGATGATGAAGCAAAACAAATTAATTTTTATAAATGCTAATTTGATTTCTCATTTATTTGGTGTTTTCGCTGGAGTTTCTTCGGATTCTCATCCTTCCAGGGCTGTTTATTTAGCAAAAGCTCGTGAAACTCTTTTTGTTTCTGACTGTTATGTGAGTAAACAACTTACTCATAGAGTTTTAAATCTTGCTGCAAAAATGCTTTTTTACTATTTTAGTTAGGTGTATTATACCTAGGTCAAATTCAAGAGAGTTGATTACTGATCAAACTCTTGAACTTTTGTTTTTGTTAATGAATAATTTTTCTGTCAATTTGCCTAAATTAATTTTAAATCATTTGAATTTTTCTCTAACCAGTTCTAGGACCTCTCCTTTGCCGTATGCCAACTTACTTCCAACTATTTTTGTTTACTTTAATGTCCCTCTTGAGAATGAACTTTTTGAAAAATGTCCATTTTCTCTTATTGGATTTGACACTTTTAATAGATTAGGTATGTTTTTGTTTTCTGATAACTCCTGGATTTTTCAGTCCAATCTGTCTTCTAATGATTTTAAAACTCTTCATTTTAATCAAAAGAAACTTTCTGCTTCAGTTTCTTCTTCCTCTTCCATCCCGCCAAACCATTTAGAGAGAATTGGAGCACTTGAGTTTGGCCTTGAGTCTCTAAATGCTACTATGATGGAGTTTCGAAATGAGGTTAAGGATAGTTTGGATTCCACCCATGAGCTTGTCCAAATGGTCAATGCTAAGGTTAACCAACTTTTCTATCTTGGAACTTTGAACATTGTCACTGCTGGATCCATTCTACCCTTGGGAGAGGATGCTGAAAAGCATACTAGAGAAAGGGCTGCCAATGTTCTTCTCAACATTGAACGACAAGTAAGGGACAAAACAATCTTGAGACCACCTACAACTAAACCAAATGTCATTACAATTGAAACCTATTCTGTGGTCAAGAAGTATAGAGATGAGGAAAAGAAAAGGTTGAATGAGATGAAGGTTGCTGCAACAATGCATAAAGCACATGGGAGATGGAAGGAAGCTAGGATAGAAGACATTAGGAATGAAAATAGGAAGAAATAACTATAAGACATATTTTTTTTCTTGCCTCTTTTTCAAAACTTTTGAACTTTTTGATCCAAACAGTTAAATTATCCCTCCTTGATGGAAACAATAAGGGGGAGAAATATTTAAGTACATTATGCTATATTCATATTGTGTACATTATGCTATTTTGTTGCTGGGGCTTTTGGATTGCATGCTTTGTGCTTTACACTGCCATACTTGGATATTGTTTATAATATATTGCTATATATATTTGTGGAGTTTGGTTTACAGGTTTATGATACTACATATTTGTTTTATCTTCATCAAGAGGGAGATTGTTAACTTCTATGTTGATGATGAAGAAAAACAAATTATTTGTGTAATGCTTATTTGGTTTTAATTAACTAATATGCAGGTTTTATCATGTGGATAATTGAATTATTCAAATACGTTGAGATAGTTTGGATAATGCTGAGATTTTATCTCTTTTATTTATCATTTGTTATATTCAAATTTAATTGGTCAATATTGTTAAGATATTATTTATTTATTTGAATATTATTTGTAAGATAATTTTGGCTTTTAACTAGCCATAATTAAAGCCATATTCAGAATTGAGCAGTTGGATAAATGGAATAGAAATCTATTTGAAATAGTCCAACAAATCATTTGAAGAGATTTGTTCAAACGGCTAGAACTCAACAACTACTTGATTTCTTCCAACGGCTAGAAGATTTCATAGAGTCTATATAAAGGAAACAATTCTGAAGGCTGAAGTGGTAGAGAGACAACGAGTTACATCAGAAATAAAAAAGCCTCATAGTTACAAGAATCAAAGAGCTTCAATTTTCGATATTCATCTATTTTATACTCTCTTGTTATTATTATTGTTATTGCTTTTGAGAGTTGACTATTTTACTAAGAGTATCACATACTCAAATGTATACAAGTGAGGCTGTATTTTATTAATCTTGGGGATTGAGTTGGAACTAGAATTGTAGCGGAGTTTAGCTACGGATTAGAAGAAAGGGATCACATCTTCTAGGTTGTTCTAGGACTCAAGATATTAATAAAATAGCACCTTGAAATCCTAAGGGTTAATAGGACCCTGGGTCGGAGAGTAGGTTACCGTTTTAACCGAACTCCGTAAAAATACTTATGCAATTTACTTTACGCATTTATATTCTTTTGGTTACTGCTTTTATTTCAAGGCCTTGAAATTGCTCATATCACATTCCGCAATCTGTTTCTCTGTCAAACGCGAAAATCTCAAATACTCTATTCACCCCCCCTCTAGAGTATTTCTATCTATACTTTTCTACTATCACTTGAGCTTACCATGATTAGGTAGTCTTGAAAGGAAATGAACAAGAGAAACATGTGATCTGGTCGTGGCAGTACAATGTGACACTTTGAGAATTTTATGATTTGAAAAGCAGTTAGAGGGCACTTCAAATTGTATTATCCCTTTGACAGACTTCATGTCTATTAACAGCTTTTTCAAATTGGGGAATACCTGCAAACCCATACAATGTAAGTTTATTTTGTTTTGTTTTAATCAATTTATAAAAAGAAATATATCAAAATAAGGTTTTTGTACGATATTTTCATAGATTTCCACAAGATTAAAGCAAAACAAACAGCACAAAAAACTTGCAGCAAAAATAAAGAACACATGCAAGGTTTTTTTACGTGCTTCCTAGTTTAGCTTTTCAGGGCATAAACTAGTCAATGCACGGAGCGGGGAAGCTCAGGTTGCTTTCACTAGTTAAGGCACAAAACACCAGCAGATATACAAAGTTTTACAGGCCAAGATGAAGAGATAATGCTAAAGAGAATCACGCATAACACAATAACAGACTGTATGTGAAAGGAACTAGCATAAACTCAGCACACTTCAATCAATAACAGAAGAATGAAGAAACAATAGCCCAAAACTGGAAAAATAACCTCGCACCCCTTCTCAGCCACCAATCAACCCTTTATATAGCTTCAACTTCAGAAATAACAACTTGCAACAGAAAACGGTTACAATCACGTGCCAAGAAAGCTTCAAGACTTCAACCGAGGACATGGAACAACAAAAACGGCGCAAATGGGGTTTGAGAAGAGAAGGAGAGAAAGGGAAAGAGGTTAGCTGAAAAGTAAAGGGTAAGAGGGTTTATATAGTTAGGGTTATTAAACGGGCTTGTAAACGGGTTGGACAAATGGGCTGAAGAATATAGGCTTTGGGCTTATACAAAGGAATGTTAAGCCAACACATATATAGGCCACAAATCTCCACCTTTGGCTAACATCACCTTGTCAACTAGTGAATGCCTTCCATGAGTTCCCCTTATGCTCAGCGGAAAAATAACCAAGAAATCTTCAAGGTACAGAGCCTAAGCACAGAGCAGAGGACTGCACCACTTGAGGTTTCTTCAGAGCAGCCTGAAACT
>CATIWQ010148378.1:0-23786 GCA_949673415.1 Euphorbia schlechtendalii | reverse complement strand
TGGGGTTTCGAAAATAGGGAGGATTTAGAAGCAGACGGTGAAGAGAAAAGGTTGAAGACGACGATTGGAGTTTCTCCAATATTCCACGCTTTCTATTCTATGGCTGGATTTGGGCTTCTTTATTTTAACCAAAACTCTCCTCGTTATCGACATGTGTTCTGTGTATTTTCTTTAAACCAACAAATAAATATATAAAAATTTACCATTATATGCATAATTCAAGAATCAAATGTATGAGATATTGTCATGAGTAAAACAAGTTTGTTTCTTAACTCACTATGTCGCTCATGGAAATATTTCATTTGTTCTAATTGTGGCAATGTTTGGCAAAATGGTTACCTATTATGGTGTATTGTTGTTGTTCACTATTATGATTTGCTGTTGATGTTCATTAACTTATTCGTACTTGGTATTTGGTAAAATATAACTTACGATTGGGTTAGAAATATAAAATGACTATAATGGACATTTTTTTAATTCAAAATAAATAATCTTTCATATTAACAATTACTTTGAACGAGAAAGCCGAATAATTCTAGTGCAAATAACAAATTATAAGAAATATTTGCCTGATAAATCAAAGAACATATTTTAAATAAATGAATAGATGAAGTAAAATTTTAAAATAAAATAAAGTAACAATTCTAGTTTGATTATAGTCAATAAAATAAAAAACAAACAAGAAAACCAAACAAATTAAACCACTAGTTTAAGAAATAATCATAAACACATTATAGAAGGGTAATTATGATGAAAATTATTCAAATCGCAAAAGGAGTTTATAAACGTTGTAATTTGATGTAGTTTCCAAAAAGAGTTAAAACCAAGGTAAAATGGTACCTCAAATTGAATTTTACGAGTAACCAAACAGTTAATTTAAGTCCTTTTCCTATAAAAGTTGTAATTTGGTGTAGCTCCATTCTAAATCATTTTAGGTAAATTTGTCGTTCCTACAATTATATTTCTTTTTCTGGAGTCCACGCAATCTTATTCGTGTAGCAATACGAATCTTTATTTTATTGTTTAAGTAAAAAAAGAAAACATGTAGACACATTATACAATGATTGGGACTTAAGATATTATGATCCATTTTAGGTCTCTCATTTTGTTTTGAAAACATGACGTACAGTATGAGAAAATAATGACATGAAAAAAAATGTTACATGTAGAAAATTGAACGAGGAAATTGAATTTCAATTTTCATTTCCGAAAAAAGACATTTCACAAAAAATTACAACTTGTAAGCATGAAATAGATTATAGAAAATAAATAAACGATGAACAATAAAATATAAAAAAATTTTGTGCAAACCCAATCTAAGTTACGTAGTAATTGACCGAATCGGTTTAGTCACGACATATCATATATTTTTGAAGTCATTCGAGTCACTCAAATAGCGGACCCTAGTTTTTATGTTCGGACTAACTGAACCGGGTCTGTCTTACAAGTTTTAAGAACCATAAATTATACTCGTAGCATATAACAAATTAATCACAGGGAGAGAAAGAGTTGATACTTGGAGTGAGAATATAAACTCAAATGATGAAATAACAATTGAGTGGATTGGGAATATTCGAATTCCAGATGTTGTTAAATACTTATATAACAAATACGCAACTGTAAAATAGTGAACCGTATTATATGTTCTGAGAAAGAATCATGTGTATTGTTTACTCTCATTTTCCGATAATAAAAAAATTCAAAATTTTTTAGTAATCCGTGACTCAGACTCAGAATCTCACCTTTTTACTCTACTTTAGAAGGAGGTGTAACCACCAAGCCAAAGTTGTGGTTGGTTAACTTTCTTTCGCTGTTGCTTGTTTTAGTAAAGTCGAATGTGACTCAAACCCGAGATCTTTAGAGTTTACAATTTTCGTCTTAACCACTAGACCAATTCATCAATCATTCTTATTTTCTTTCACTTATAAAACTATAAATTTGATTATTCTTGTAAATAAATAAAATAATCAATGATGTATTTTGTCTGAATATTTCTCTATGGAGTTCTATTTTTATTTGTTTTCATTTCATGTGCTATCATAGAAAAGTCATTGTATTTTGTTTTCAAGTGATATGCATTGTTTTTATTCTTTTTCTTCTGGTAATAAATTATAACTATAAACTTGTCCGAAATTCAGTCACATAGGGAAGATTCTTCACCCATCTCTACAAATTTAATGAGAGTTGAATTAGCGATGATGGGTGCGCAATAGGAGGAGTGGGGTATCCGAACCCCACTTTTTAAAAAAAATATATACATAAATAAAATTTGAATAGCACAAAAATAATTTCATGAACCTCATGTTTAATGAATTGTTTAATAAATAAGCCTATATGCAAGTAAGATAGACTAATAATTACATTAATTTCTTGTTTTTCGAAGGAAAGGATGCTGTTCATTAATCAATTAATTGACGAATACAGTTTGGATGATCATAAGGCCATTCCCCCATTACAGAATTCAAAACAAAAGCACGCGCTAAAGAATGCGCCACATCATTTAGCGATCTAGCACTACAAGAAAATAGGCATTTTGCAACGGATAGCTTGCAATGGAAAATTTTCCGTTGCAAATTCTCTTGATTGCAATGGAATTTGCAAGAGAAAATCTTTTCCCTTGCAAAATTGTTATAGTTAAAATAACAAATATTTTTGCAACGGTAATTGCAAATATTTTTTAATTCACTTGCACAGAAAGGAGTGGGAAAATATGGAGGGAAAATGTGCAACGGAATGTGCAAGTGAGTTTCATTATCCATTGCAAATTTTGTGCAAGGAGACAAAAAAATAAGTAAATTCTGTTGCATATAATAAAAAATAACCAAAAAATAATAATAAATAATAAAACTCATAGTGATAAACATACATTGTATCGTATTTACTCTCTCATCTTCTGTCCCACATTTCTCTCTCGATAGTCGGCGCCACAGTGAAGGGGTTTCTACCATCGTCGATTCGTTGGCTGGAGCGACAACTGCTTCCTTTCAACCACGCCTAGCCTTCTTCTCTGCTTCTTGTTCCTTATCTTCTCCCCTAAAATCAAATTGAGAAATAAACCCTAAACCCACAAACCTGAGGTAAATTGAATAACCCTTTTCTTTCTTTGCTCTCTTCTCTCTCCATTTCATATAGGTTTTCATATTTGGTTTTTTAAATAATTTGCAGATACCATATGGGTTACTTTCAATAACTTGTCTGATTTGGGGGTTCTTTTTTGCTTTTGACGGTGCAAATTATCTTCATCGTCTTCGTTGTTTAATTTTCTTCTTATTCGTTTTGATCCCTACTTCTTTAATCTCAGGTATGCATCTATCTATTTGTTTTACTTATTTATATATAGTTTTTTCTATGCTCCAATCTGTTTCCATTATCTTTGAGTTTTGCTTTTACTTTTGAATGCTCCATTTTTATCTGACAATATTTGTGTTTGTTTTTAGTGATTGAAAGTGAGATCTAGATTATTAGTGCATGCTGAGTTGTTGTTTCTTATTAAATTATGGCTTTCTTTGTTGAATTGGTTGATCTGAGTATCCGATCTATTTTCTCGAATTTGGATATGTTATTTTACTATTCGATATGTTTCAGTGGTGTGTACTAGACTTTGTGCCAATTGATATAGCTGTATGAGTGTTAAATTTTTTAGTTGTATAACTACAATAGGAATCACATTAGCAGTATAGGAATCACATTATGTAAATATTGACTCACTTGAGATTGGTGTCAAAATTTAATTGAATTTAAACATTTACTTGAGATTGATGTCAGAATTCAATAAAAGTTTAAGCATTTACATAGCCAGAATTTAAAATCTCATTATGGATTGTTGTTTTTGTAGTAAAACTGAGTAAGTTTGTTTGTTTACTTTGTAATGCAGATCTAGTTTTATGGTGCATCAATTTGTATGTTTTGTTAGATTCTTGTGTTCTCGATTAAAACATTTAGGCCGAATAGGTTAAATAAAATATTTCATGATGTAGTATTACCTTTCTTTAATAGATCAATTATTGATTGAGTCATGGGGCTCTGCAGTAATACTGTAATTTCTATTTAAGCAACAACACACTGTCATTGGCATTCTTTTTAGAGGCATTGCTAATTAAGAATTTTTGAGTTAAATTGCTAATTTTAGAGGCATTTTTTTCCTTTTAATCTCTTGGACACTTCATTTAGGTAATTGATTTTTTTATCTCACTAGAAATGGGATTGATCTTGAGTTTTCAATCAATATGCAATTTATTTAAACCTGAAGTGGACCATAAATCCTTTTATACCATAATGACATTCACAAAAAAAAAGTATATATTATATATTCGATTTCATAATTCTAGACGGATACTAGATAACTGTATAATCTTTAATGAGTCTAGAGCCTTTTCTAGATAATTTAAGTAAATAAACAACTCATACAGCTAAGAGAACTGAATATTGACTATGTTTTTTACTCATTTCAATTTACATCTTTGTGTCATTATGTCAGTCAATCGATCTTTCATTTATATGTTAGACTAGCATAACAAAGGATGTTATCAAATCTAGATGCTCTGTTTAGGAGTAATGCTGTTAAATTTACGTGTTATGATTAACTTTCAAAAACAAGCGCTAGTGGTTATGTACAATCAAAATATGATAGTACTGCTTTAGTTACATTAAGGTTCATGTGTCTGCACTTTGTTATATATATAGTCTTATTTTTTTTGTTTATTTTGACTTGTATCCTTAGTTATATATATATATATATATATATATATATATATATATATATATATATATATATATATATATAGTGTTATTTTTGTTTTAGTCTTCCATAGTTTATTGAAGGTTATATTCCTCTTGAGCATTTAGTTGCTTCATGTCTTGTTGTAATGGAGTATTTCACTTCTTATCTCTATTGCATATAATCCAGTTTTTTAACTATGTATTTTACATTATTAGGTGTTACTTGATTTATCCTTAAGAACTCTTATAATGCAATTTGAGTTCTATTGTGTTTCGAGTAAAATGGTTTTGGTGTTGTTCTCTTTTTGAAATTTTGTGTTCATTCTCGACTTTTCATTAATGGTAATTTGAGTTTAGTTACTTTTCAATGAAGTGCCATTTTAGACTTTTCTGTTTTTTCTCTAGGATTGTTTAACAAGAAAATGTTATCCAGCATTGATTCTCTAGCAATATGTTTTGTGCACTAAATTAGTTAACTTGACCTTCTTTTTCTAATTAATAATGGTACCACTCATTTTTTAAAGATTTCATTTAGTGCTACTTTTAGCTGAATAAATTCAAAGGTATGTGTATTTGTTTCATTCATTGGTTTTGATCGTTGGGGCTCCTTATTGGAATGTAACTGAAAATTTTTTTTCTTAATGTGAGATATGATTGTTTCTAATGCTTTAGTCTGAAATTTTTAGATGTTTTTGGTATTTCATTTGTTTAGTTAGGTTATTGATAACTAGACTGACCAGTGCTTACCCATAGAATTAGATTGATGAAATTCTTTTTTTATCTTGTGTGGATTTAGCTGGCTTCAAATTCTTTTCATAGAGCTTGAAATGTGTCAATGCATTCTCAATTTTATGTTTGTTGTGGTCATTTATTATTATTCTTTTCACATGTTCAGTAGTTTTATATAATATATTTACATTTAGTGGCATGTTTAGTTTTTCCCTAAGATTTGAAAAAGAAAGAGTAGTTGTAAGATAAGATATGGGCATAATATTATTTTTTCTACATAATACTTGATGAACTTCTGATTGAAGGAACAAATTAATTAAGTGTAGATGCCATGATCTTGGAATGTAGCATAACATGTCAATAACTTCAATTTGTAACAATTATGGAATTTGAAATAAATTATGGATTTTTTATATGAATTTTAAAGAAACATGTCCTATAAGAATCTATATTGTTTGGGTTTGTTCTCAGTAGAAGCTATCACGTCTTCATGAACAATTTGGTTTGAATGAAGTTAATGGAAATCAACTATATTTGCAAACTGTTGGCGGTAAAGATAAGAAAAACATAATTTTTGGCATTGGTTCCTTGGCTTCTCAAGTGTCTTCAGATCTTATTGGAGGAAATTGTACTAATTCTACACCTCAATCAATACATGTTGATGGTTCCCTACAATTTTTTGAACTATTTAATTTTTACCAGTTTCCAGTAATATGATATAGGGATCTCGTATTTTTTGGATTACTAATACGTAGGAAGCATTGTATTATCTTTTGAGTTTGAAATATATTTATTGATGTTATATTATTATTTCAAAATTTGTGTGATAAATTAAATGTATACTGGAAACTTTATTGAGGATGGTCAATCTAAAATTACAATGAAAATGATATGAAATGCTAATTTGCAAGAGATTTGTACTTGCGTATATTTTAAAATTTGCAAGGGTAATTTGTAATAGAAACTAAACTTGCAAATCTGCAACAGTAATATATAATGGAAGATTACTTGCAAAATTGCAAGAGAAATGTGCAACGTATATTGCACTTACAGATCAGCAAGAAAACATTCAAGGGATCATATAGTTGCAAATTTGCAACGGACATTACAACGGATATAGACTTGCAGATCGGCAACAAAAATTGCAAGGGAAATTTTTATCCGTTGCAAAGTTGCAATGGAATGTAAAATACTTGCAAATCAATCTGCAAGCGCACATATTGCAACGGAACATGTACCGTTGCAAATCCGTTGCTAAACACTGTTAGCAATGAAAATTCCGTTGCAAAATCCATTGCAATCAACTAATTTTCTTGTAGTAGGAATCAAGCTAAACAAGCGAGAAATAAAAGTACGAGATGACAACTTGCACTCTTGAACAATAGAAGAAAAGTATGAAAAGCCTTCATCAGGTGATAATAGCACTTCAAATAAGGTACTGTTATCCGTTTCCAAGACAACATGGGTAAATCCACTACCTTTTAACAGCGCTTCACGGATTGATATGGCCTCAGCCTCAAGAATAGACGAGGTTGCTGCGAGATAACCCGATTTAGCACAAATGAAAGAGCCATTAGCACCACAAACCACAGGCCCATAACTTGCCAATTCCCTCTCTTGAAAAATAGCAGCATCAGTGTTGTATTTAATAAAAGGTATGGTTGGCGGACTCCAAGCTTCAACCACCACTCGGTCATCGGATGTTGCACCCTGACCAACAGCTCCACTTCGTGGCGTAGCAGCAACCCCCGCATCTCTCCACTGGCTTAATCAAGCCTCCACTTGATGACGAATCGAAACTGGCCGAGTATGCACATTGTTCCAGACAACTTTGTTTCGAGCATTCCAAAGAGACCACAATAAGATGAAATGTCGTTGCAGCTGAACAACAGTTCCCATATGAAGCCATTGACAAATAGAATTGACAATACCATGCCCAAACAGGATATGCAAACAATGAAAGAATAATTGCCAAACACTTCTTGCATAAGTACAATGCATGAATAAATGTACAATGCATGAATAAATGATCACCATCTTCTAATGCCAAAAAACACAAACGACATTGACCCTCATCCAGGACCATACGTTGCATCAATTGAGCATTCACATGTAAAATTCTATTTGAGACCCGCCAAATAAAAACGCGAATTTTTTACAGCAAAGACAATTTCCAAAGGGTATTCCATGGACAATCAATAGTAGGTAAATGGACACCACAAGAACCAAAAAGAGTTCGATAGGCACTCTTAACAAAATAACTACCAGAAGCTTCAAAAGGCCAAAAAGGAGCATCGTCTCGCTGAAAACTCGGAATAGGAGTGTTAAGGATAATTCTAACCTCCTCTCCTACAAAACAATGATTAATTCTATAAACATTCCAAGCACCATTATCAATAAGCCATGAAACGCGACAATCATGTAAAGCGTGTTCATCTCTTTCATGTACGTGGATGCGATTAACATGATTTACCCAAACATCCTCAGTTATCGAAATAGAAGACCCATCCCCAACCCTCCACCGAAGATTGGACCGAAAAAAATCAAGAGCTGAGAAAATACTACGCTAAGAGAATTATGTTTTTTAGCCGATAAAACATTCGCATTAGGGAAATAACGAGCCTAGAATATTTGGCAAACGAGGGACAGAGGCTGAATTAAAAAACGCCATAATTGCTTACACAACATGGCAGTGTTGAAGTCAATCAAGTTTCTAAAGCCCAAACCACCTTGTGACTTAGGCCTACATAATTACATTAATTTCTTTACCTCTACGGTTAATCAATTCATTTTTATGTAAAAAAACTTATTTATATGTATGTTTAAAATTTTTAAGAAGTTTTTTAAGTCTATAAGTATTTGGACCTCATTGAAAATTATTCCTAGATTCGCCATTGAACCTGAGTCTCATATTCTTGAGTTTTAAATTTTGTTTTGCGAACCATATAAAGTCATCGTCACAGTGTACGATATGTCTCGAAACATACATGTGTATAATGTTGTTCTCCTCATTGTAATCAAACAGCCTTGCAATGAACGAGTCACGTATTATCATACAGTTGTATTATTAATGAATATGGGATCAAATCAATGACATGGTGCTACTTCATATGCTTCAATGAAGCAATTTGCCATTTTTGGGAACTGATATTTACATATTTAGTCCAACTGAATTACTGAATGTGTGATTCCTTGTGAGTTTTTTACCAGTTACCACTAAGTTATAGTGTAATTATCGAAAGCCAATCAAAACTAATAGTTCGTAGTCAGGTTCCAGCCTCCCAGGCTTGGATTTTAAACTGTTGAACGTATATAATTGGAGATATGAACAGAAGAGTAATCTTGTTTTTGCATATAAAGAACTCACCTCGTCTTTTTATGAGAATTGCGATTATCATCACCATATTGGGGAGTGGATATACAGTAGAGCTTATGTTTTGACTATTGACTATTGACCAATGAATCTGCATTGAAATTTGATTGACCCAACCCTAGCGAGACTATCAGCACTTAGGTGAGCATAAAGGTAGGGGTGCAAATGGCAAGTAACAGTAAAATGTTTCCTACAGCAAACACTAATGGGATACATGCATCAATATTATCAACTTGATTGGCGTTCAATCATATCCAATTTCCAAGCTGATTGGTCATTGTTTAACTCAAGGCCACCACATGTGGTGGTTTTATTACCGGGTCCTGTGCACCTTACCCGTTGGGTGATAGACACGAAGTCACATTTTATTATAATAAAATGTGATTACGTGTCTATTATCCAACGGATAAGGTGCTTAGTACCCGGTCCTTGATATAATTTCCCCCACATGTGTGGTCTAGTTTTGTCAGGCATACATTCTTTATTCTACTTACCAGGCAATAGGTATGTATGTCAATGTGAGAGACACGCAGTATGTCTAAATATGCAGTAGTGGAGAGCCCCAAATTGTGGGAAATTAAATGCTGTGTATTGAATGTTTTTGGTAGTTTCGGAGTTCCTACCACCTTGTTAGCCGACCAACCCTTTGGCTCTACTTTCTTTGTTACCAATTTGGTCATACCATATGGTCACAACTAATTAGGCATCAAGAGGCTTACGCGTGTAATAGTTGGCTTCACATATAAACTTTTTTTTATTATTTTAAAACAACAATTATTATTAAAAATACTCAACGAGGAAGAATATTGTTTTGAAAATCACCAGGCACCAATCGGATGGTTAGAGTCTATGGAGTCTAAGCGAATAAGCATATTTTTTTATTTTTCAAATATATTAAAATTATGAATTCAATTAACATGTGAATGATAATATGTATATCATAAAAATAATAATATATTTAAATTTAAAACTAAAAAACATAATATATTAGTTAATTCTTACCCAATATATAGTTTCATTAGAAATTCAAAAGAATTTAATTATCTTGATATAAAGTATCTTCAAGTCCCTTTTTTATGACTTGAAACACATTGATACTGGGCTAATTTTTGTGAGCTAAGAAAGTTCGATTATCATTATTCAAAATATCGATATATTTAAAAATGCATCTAAACGATGCATAGACGGCTGCAAATCAATCAAGTACCTAATATCACCCTAAGAAATATAAATTGGATCACGATCTTCAAAATCACACTTAGACGAGGGTGGACGGGCCTAGGTGAGAATTTTTAAAACAGTGGAAGGATTTGTAAAACAGTGGAGGATTTCCCTTTTGTTTGACTCAATAACCAAAAAATATTATTCCAGAAAAAGCTTAAGAATAAGAAGAAATAATTTTATAAAAAAAGGATCTAACAAGTCTATTACTCGGTGTTTTAAAACCCTTGCATCGTCTAGATAGATTTTTAAAACATGGAAAAAATTTTAACTGAAAAATTCTCATGATTTATCTCGCCTAGCTTTGCCTAAATCTACCTAACCCCATCTATAAGATCGGTCGGTCTGATTTTTAAAACACTGCTATTACTTATTTAGTAAGGTAATTATACAATAATATTGGTAATAGGATAGGAGTTTTAAGTCTATTACAGTGAAGGATGCAATTGATAGTTATGACCGCTAGCTCTTACGATAATGATGCATAACATTGAAGACAGGTGGGACCCTCTTGACCCCTGAATCTGCTGCAAGATTTTTTATATAACGTGTATTATTAGTGTTCAACTCCAAAACCATCATGTAGATCTCTAACTCCATCGAAAATTATATTAAGAATCAGGTTTAAAGATCTTTTTTCATACATGAATGATATGTATCTCATAAATCATTAAAATCATTGAAAATAATAACATAAAGTAATTTTATAGGACATATATCATCCATGCATGAAAAAATATCCTTAAACTTGATCTTTAATATAGAGAGTGTTTCCCCAAACTTATGACTTATAACTTAAAATTTTTTTTTTAACTTTTAAGAATTTTAAAAATAAGTAGTTAAATGTTTCTGTAAAATAATTTTTAAGTCATTAAAAATATTTCTCAAAATTGAATTTTAAATTACTTTTAAATTGTTGAATCTTGAAAAGACTAAAAAGTATATGTTTTGTAAAAAGGTATTTAGTTTTGAATATAATATAGGGACAATATTATAATTTGTTTGATAAAAAATAGATTCGAGAAAAAAACATTTTTAAAAATAAGTATTAATACCTTTTAAAAAAACAACTTTTTAAACGCTAAAATAATTTCCTCAACTTTATGCACCCCTTCAAGGATACCCTTTTTCTAGCCCATGCCTACCCCTATTAAACTACCCCATTCAAAGCTAAATACACAAATGACAAATCATCAGCCTCGTAATACAATAAACTTCACACCTGTTTGGATAACATATATTATTGCAAGGTTGAATGTATGTATCAATTATCATGTATGCTTATTCTCAACGTGCCAATGTTACCTTCTCATCTTTTCATGCACTATTGACAGCTATTACAAACTTCCTTTTATCAATAATCCCATCAGTTAGATTTGGGATTTAAAACCTGCATCCTATACATGCACACAATTCTGCCCTCCGAGTATATATCGCATAAATATCAGACATAGTCTGAGTGGTATATTTACAAAATGGATGGGGTGACCAGGGTTCGATCCTGGTACCTACAATGGTTTCAAAAAAAATCCAACAGTTTTTAGTTTATACCTTAACGGTCAATATAGTGACTGAATAATAATAATAATTCACTTGCACTTAGTGAAGAAATATGCCAGTGGTGTTAACAGTAACCTACCTAGATTGAAAGCTGAGTTTGTGGCTCAATGGGGCGCTGTTCCATACAAGAATGCAGCAACGGTCACTTAATTTTTTCCTGTTGTTTTGTTTACTAGGTTCACTAAACTTGACTTAATTTGGATTGCAAAAAATATTTCCAAGTGTTTTCTATTTCATCAAAGTTACTAGCATGAATACTTTAACCATGAACTGACGCCTTCGATTTTAAACTCCACTGTCTGCAGGAGAAACAACCCATACCACAAAAATTCAAGTGTTGGATGTTTCTATCATTGTTGTAATATTAATTACCAGTTTTATGCAGAACATAACACTTAAAATAAACAAGAACATATCAGGCAGAAACACTGATATGGGATACTTAGCATATATATTGTCAAGGGTTGAACATATTCACGTAGAATTATTGGATTTGCATATTCAATGACTTAGACAGGATTGGTTTCAGACACATAAATCCTCTCAACAATATCTGATAATATATGCCCTTAATAAAGTTGCTTCATGCTTAATTTTGTTTTACATGGACATTGTAAAATAAGTTAAGTGATCCAGAAAAGAGAGAAAAGAAACATCAAAAACACCTTTTATGGTAAGCCTTGATATAATAATAGAAACCCCATTGGGAAATAAAATATGAACAGTCTAGAAGAATAATTTCTTTCTAACAATTTCATTCAATATTTAAATAGTATTTTTCTTGGCTGGAGTTCTGATCGGCCACCCTATATAAATCATCTACTGATGGTTGTTGGTGATTCACTTAAAATTCTCACTCCCAAAACTTAACCCACTCATCTCTGTTCATAAAAAAAAAACCCTCCAAATCGATCCAAGATCTTGTTAAGATGTGGTGGGTTTTGTGTTTTGGAGCATTGATCATAATAAGTATAACACATTGGGTTTACCGGTGGAAACATCCGAAATGTGACGGGAAACTTCCCCCTGGTTCAATGGGACTACCCCTTCTAGGCGAGACACTTCAGTTTTTCGCTCCCAACACTTCTAACGACATCCCCACATTTGTCAAACAGAGGATCAAAAGGTAACGTAGTTAGAATTCACCAGCTTGTTCAATAAAGAACTTACTTAACATCTTTAAGACACGTGTTTCATCAACAATGTGCTCTTTTACCCTCTTGCAATGAGTTCCCAATAAGCATATATGCTTATTTTGAACACGGTAGGGGTAAAATGGAAATGGCAACAGGACGAGGGTCAAAGGGCAAATTGTCGATAGCACAGTGGCCAAAAAGGTCTGTTATATTGTTTCTAATCCTAGACTTTGTGCTGTTATTCTCAGATATGGACCCATTTTCTGTACAAATTTGGTTGGGAGACCTGTTGTGATTTCAACAGACCCGGATCTCAATTATTTTATCTTTCAACAAGAGGGCAAGCTGTTTCAGAGTTGGTATCCAGAAACGTTCACGGAAATATTTGGACGACAGAATGTGGGTTCACTACATGGGTTAATGTACAAATACCTTAAGAATATGGTGCTAAATCTCTTTGGTCCTGAAAGCCTTAAGAAAATGCTTCCTGAGGTTCATCTGGCAGCTTCTACAAGATTGCAACTTTGGTCTCAACAACCCACTGTTGAGTTAAAAGACGCTACTGCTAGTGTAATAATATCTGAGACTTGATCCATCTAATTATTATTCTTTGTAGAAATTTGTTCTAAAAGTAAATTTGAATTTTACAGATGATATTTGACCTGACTGCTAAAAAGCTGATAAGTTATGATCAAAAGAATTCATCACAGAACCTAAGGGAGAATTTTGTTGCATTTATCCAGGGATTAATCTCGTTTCCTTTGGACATACCTGGAACAGCATATCACAAATGTTTACAGGTATAACCCAGGTTACCAAATTACATTTGTCATAGTCATCTCTTGCATTTTCAAATCTTTAAAGCAATTTTGCTTCATTTTTATTATATAGAGTCCACAGATCACATAACACAATAATGAAACGATTCCCCATTTTGGCACACCTATAAGTTTTAAGTTAAGTGTTAGTAATTTTAATTAACCTGACAATCGGTCACCTTGTCAAGAAAATACTGTTAAGACAACAACCAAAACCTGATTTTTGACTTTTCTGTCTTTTAACTTCTCAGGGTAGGGAAAAGGCAATGAAATTGTTAAAGAAATTGTTACATGAAAGACAGGAAAATCCAAGACAGAATCACCCAAGTGATTTTTTTGACTATGTGCTTGAAGAGCTTAAAAAGGAAGGATCGATCCTTACAGAGGCAATTGCTCTGGATTTAATGTTTGTGCTACTGTTCGCTAGCTTTGAAACAACTTCGTTGGCTATAACTATGGCAATTAAATTTCTCTCAGAAGACCCCTTGGTGCTAAAGGATTTAACTGTCCGTAAAAACATATAACAACACTCACTGCATTTGCTTCTGCAACTAGATACTTTCAAATCACTCACTACATGTTTCAACTTTCCCAGGAAGAGCACACAAAAATTTTGGAACATCGAGAAAAGTCCGACTCTGAATTTACATGGAAAGAGTATAAATCCATGACATTTACATTTCAGGTGTGCACTGCAACGCATGTTAAAGTACAAATTAGTTTCACTTGTGACTTTGAACTGACAATATCAATTTGCAGTTCATAAATGAAACTGTTAGATTGGCAAATATTGTTCCAGGAATCTTCAGAAAAGTTCTCAAGGAAATCCAGTTTAAGGGTAAGAACTATGTAGCAAGTAACCGCTAGAGAAAGTCGAAATTCAAATTATAACATGATTAGTTGGGTGCAGGATTTACCATTCCAGCTGGTTGGGCAGTTATGGTATGTCCCCCTGCTGTACACTTGAACCGTGAAAAATACGAAGATCCGCTAGCCTTCAATCCATGGCGATGGGAGGTGCCTGCAAAATATTCAAATGAGTTGATCTCAAACTATTTCAATGCTTTTAGGGGCTTCAGATATCTCTCCCTTGCACTAAATATAGCTACTCATACAGGGAAAGGAAAGAAATGGTGTGTCGAAACATTTTATGGCATTTGGAGGCGGAATGAGATTTTGCGTTGGAACTGAATTTACCAAGGTGCAGATGGCTGTATTTCTTCATTGCTTAGTAACAAAATACAGGTAACAGAATAATGTAAAGAGCTGTGTACTAATGAGTGATTCTAGAGAGAGTAACCTTTTCTGTAATTTGGATTTCAGATGGCGAGCAATCAAAGGTGGAAATATCATGCGGACTCCTGGTTTACAATTTCCAAGTGGCTATCACATTCGGCTTATGGAGAAAGAAGCAAATATTCAACTCTAGAAAGTCATGAGAGAAAATTAGAAAGCTTTTGAGAATGGAATAGCAGCATGAATAGCAATCATATACCTATTGATGCAAGATGGATGAAAGTATATGCAATTCATTCAAGAAGAAACTGAGCTGCAGTTTATATGAGGATCTCTCACACAATTTAGTGCTTTACTTTTAAGCTTGTCTCATCACGAAAAATCATTGATGAAGGCTTCTTTGTTTATGATGGATAGCAATGTTAAGCCTTGACAGATATCCACTTCTTATGCTTATTATCCAAAACATGATATTCCCACCAATCATAAAGAGGATCAAAGAATCCTTTCTGATGTAACAGCAGCGCTATCATCCGAGAAAATGGCAATCAATTACTTAAAGTATTAGTTAAACTAGATCGACAAAAGTAAAACAGATCTCCACCTAAATGAAAGCACACATGCATATATGAAAACAGAAATGTGAAAGAACTTCAAGAGTGAAAGGTTCCACCTCAGTATACTCAATAATGCGGCATTTTCATCCAGCAGCCAAGTTCAGAAAATTAGATATACAAAAGATTGGCTTAAATCTCTCCCTTCCTAGAAGATCCTTCACCAAAATTCGACAACTCTTCGATAAAATCAATGCCATATGATTTTGGGATATAACATCATGCGTAAAATGCAGACAATTAGCGTATACAGATATCATACTGTCAAACACTATACTGCATTAATAATTAGGTTTTTCCAAACATATAATCAGCAGAATGTAAAACCGCGGGTAACCGCCAAGTTCAAGACGATTTCTAAAGTGAATTTGAGAGAATCGGATTCAAGCCTTTCTCGCACTTTTCGAGTTTTTAAATAATCTCTACTCCAACAACACCATACACAATTAATTAAACAACTCACCAAGCAACAAAAATGTTAATATTGTCTCTTGCGCCTTCATTTTACCTGTCTTCTCCAGCCGATTCCTTCTTCTTCTTTTTTCAGCCCTGGAGCTACTCGAATGAAATGAAAGAGATACGGCGGGTTTCACTTCGGTTTTCTTATTAGAATTGCTGTTTACCGTTAGATATATTATTTATATTGGAGTTAATCAGAACAATCAATTAATATTTGGCAAAATCCGTAAAAACTAATATTTGATAAATAAATCAGATTGCACCTTTGTTTTCCCCATTACAATTATTGGATCAGATTGCACCTCATTTGTGTGTGGTTGTAAAAGGACAAGGTATGCTTTTTTCGTTAATTTACCATAAAAAAAGCCTTGTACAAATATAACATATTGAAAAATATTTTAGAGCTCGGATGCTTATCAAAAAGGGTCATCTTGCTTAATTTTATCTTTTAAATTGATGTTTGATTAATGATAAAACATATATAGGTTGCTTTTTAAGGGATCGAGGTGTTTTCCGAAACAACAACAATTTGGAGCTTTTACGAGATTCATTTTGTGGTTTGAATCATTTTGGCGAATTGCCTTTTGTTTTAATTTTTCTATAATTAATCTAAAACATATTCATTTAAGTCATTTACATCTCCAACGACTACTCCAAATCATGTTTTCATGAAACATTTACGAATCCGCTAATAATAAACAATGTCGTGTTTTCATTATATTATACCATTCACCCACGCAATATTATTAAGGATCTATTTTGTTTCAACAAAATGGAATTTTACCATTATACTAACAAATACAAAATTTATGTACCTTTCGTTGTTTTAAGCTAGTATCTTATTAATGTTTTCCATAAAAAATTGAGTTGGATTGGCCGGTTTCTTAGGTATAACATTGAAAATATCATAATCAATGTATTTATAATATATATATATATATATATATATATATATATATATATATATATATATATATATATATATATATATATATATATATATCAATTATGTTTAGACATGTCTGTACTTTATGTATTGAGTCTAGAAAAACATATTTCAATATATTTATATCTCAATTTTTCATTGATTGAAACTGAATGTTACTATTGCACTAAAACAATCATTTGAAGACATAATATGAGGAATTACTGTTATAATACAAAGAGCAGGCCCGGTCCTGACAATTTAAAAGTCGTAGGTAAAATAATATAATAATTAATAAAAGCGGATCCTTAGTAAAGAAAAGTAGTAATAAAATGTTAATTTTTTTGTAGAATCTAGTATTTGATCTCAAGATTTCTTATATCAATATCAAGTAACCTACCAATTCATCTAATACTAATTAATGTACATTTTTATCTTTTAAATATTAACTACTAAAAATTTAAACGTAAAAAAATATTTTTGAACCTTTTTTCACCGGGAGCTCTGGGCGAGCGCACCCCTTGCAGCCTGCTCAAGACCGGCCCCGACAAAGAGTTCATTTATTACATCACCAATTCAAAGGGCTGAGCTTGGATAGCAAAATACACTAAAAGATCACTCGTACGTTGATTAGGCTAGAAAACCATGTGATATTCCAAAAAAAGACGTTGCAGGGCCCAGGGGAGCAACAAACCACCGGCTACAAGCTCATTAGAAAGATGTATTAATCCATCCACTTACGTGCCATTTTGTGAAAAAGAATATTTAAATAAAATGTATTCTAGTTTGTCTTTTTTTTTTATTATGCAACCCAAATGACATATTAGAGATGTATAATCAATAATATATTAATGTATGTAGTTTTTTTATATTAAAAGTATGTTTTATGTGAATCCATAGAGAAGAAGTGTTGGACATTGTTTGTGTCCATAATAAGTATGCCTGTCGAGTGGCAATTGGTCGCAAACCCCTTTAATTTTGCTGTCTAGCCATAGCAGTGAAGTCTGGTAAAAATAGCTACAAAAGAACCGTCTTGGATTTGGATTCAAGGGCTGTTCTACTCTTTTTAGTGATAAAATATCCAAAATATAAGATGTTAAACTTCTAATACAGCTAAAATAGTTCAAGATTTAAGTTGTAAAAGTTCTACATTCCAAAATTTTATAGTACATTGATAGTGTTACCAACTCACAAAATTTTAAAATATAATATTACATTAAATGGGACATCATAAAATATATTATTGGACATCCTATGCTAATTTATTTTTACATAATCATCACTTTCATTTACTAAATTTTACTCCTAGCTTGATTTGAATACTTTTTGTGTGTTGTAATGTTTTTTCTATTGAAATTATCTTTGATCTATTTAATTTTCACGTGCTAGGTGACCAACTTATCTAATTAATGTTCATCAATTACTGTATGATCTGTAAAAATTTAGTATATTAAGTGTCCATCTAATAATAGTACCTTCATTTGAAGTATGAACATGTTTCACTAATCATCAATTATGCATAAATGTTTCACTTGTGAATCACCAATGTTCCATTAAAATTTCATAAAATTGAATATATAAAACATTAAATATGTAAAAATTGAATTGATAAGACATCAAAAATTAATTTTAATGATATATATATCAGAAAACTTTTGAGTTATGATACACGATAAAAAATATTTAATTGTTTATAGAGAAAATCTGGATTCGCCATTGTCAATTGCTGTCTTTTAATCATTACAATAAACTTCAACATGAAAACAATACGTAACTTGTGGTAAGGGAAGTTATATTATCTGTTTCAACTTAAATATTGAGTACATTTATACTTGAATTTATATAGATTTTTTTTCTCCTTTATATTCATAATAATATTGATTTTCCCATAAAATCATGGCATGAAGACCTTAACCCTAATATGAAAGCTCTTATACATGATATTATGGTGGTTATGTTTACAACAAAACTCACTTTCTAGCAAAAATAATAATTTATCGTAGTCTTATACATAGTATAATAGTTGTATAATACCCGTTTTTACTACTTTTTTATGACGGCGTTATATATGATATAAGAGTGGTATAATGCATTCTATAGTCTTTTTTATAATTCATTATACCACTCTTATACATTCTATAACGCTCTCATGAAAAATTATTATTTTTATTATACAGCTATTATATTATGTATAAGATTGCGATAATTTTTTATTTTTATGAAAAATTTAAAGTGTATGTCATTTTAAAAATAAAATTAAGACGAACAAAATATTTCAAAGCGTCGATTAAAAAAATTAACGGTTTATGAGATATGAAGGTTTGAAATTACGAAATTCAAGTTAAATAGAAAAAATAAAGTGGTTACAAGAAAAAAATGATAAAAGAAAAAAACGAATATAATAAAATGGTAAAGTGAATGTTAATTCTCCATTGTTGTAAAAACAATAAAATCTAACTTTTTTGAGTATACGTTTAAATTACCCTAATAATTAATATTAGTAATTATTTAGGACAGCTCCAATGATTCCTCGTTTTGGAGAAATCACCAAAGTGGGGAATGAATATGAGGAATGGTCAAGTCTAACCATTCCTCATATAGTATGTTCCCAAAATGAGTTCCCTATATATGGGGAACATCATTTTGGGAAATGATTATTATATTAATATTTTTTTTAGTTTTGATTTAATTTAATGTGTTTAATATTTTTTTATTATTGGAAATAGATTTAATGTAAAGAAATTAATATAATAATAATAAAATATTATTACTTTATTAGAATTTGAAATGGGGAATGAAAAATGAGAAAGATGGTTGGAATAAAAACATTATAAATCTTGTAAAATGAAATTTGAGAAATGAAAAATGAAAAAAATGATTCTTTTAACTCCAAATTAAACACAATTTTGACTGAGAATTTTCAGAAAATGTTGACCAATTTTTCAAACTGCACACCCGTACCCGTGACCCACTTCTTTATTCGTTATGTACTAGTTTACATAATTACATATTTCTTCTTATTCTGCCTAGATGTATGGTTTAATTTGACACGGTCTTTTCAGTTGACTATAAATCCAACGCATATCACAATCACGATAGCTAAGTACAGCATCAAATCATGATGACGATTATGAATAGACCAAATAGCTGGACGTCGGTGAGATTGCTTTCATATTTATGACTGGATTTTGTGTGTGACGTTACAGTTTCTTTTCTGTTTTTTTGCCTACCAACTCCTCCATCTTTTTATTCTCTAAAAGATTTTAATTAATTTGGCAATAATCATTATATTATCAAGAAAGCCAGTAACTTTTTTTTTCATAGAAAAGAAATTCTAGTCTAGAAAAGGAGACGCCACCAGCATCTTGATCAATGATTTCATGAGTTCCTCTAATCGGTTTCCCGAAGACGAAGCATCCAAGGGATAACGAAGCTTTAAAGTTGGCCAGAAAATCAGCGTAGCAATATCCCTCGCGATAGACATGATTTATAGTCACCGTCCGATCTCGCTCAAGAATCCGTTGAATCTCATAAATAATACCATAATTCACATTCACATTAGAACCGCTTTTAGAGAGAGCATCAACCATATACATGCTATCGACCTCAACACAAAGCCGCCTAATCCCCAAGTCCCAAGCCAACAGCAGCCCATCCAACACACCCCATAGCTCCGCCCGAGCAACCGAACACACTCCAATATTGTGAGCATAACCTTTGATCCACCGCCCATTTAAATCCCTCAGCACACCCCTCGAAGTCGCCTTATAGTCCACTCCACGAACTGATCCATCTAAGTTAAGCTTGATCCATTCCCTCGAAGGAGCCTTCCAACCAACTAGCTGCCATTCTCGAGCAACCCTTTGTCCATGTCCCAAACTTTCCGCTCCACCCCAAGCACCCACCATACCAAAGGCCCGAGCCAACATCACCGAGTTAGCGGTCTCCTCCCCTTCGAAGACATACACATTTCATCTCTTCCAAATCAACCAACATAAATTACCAAATAAGAGGCCCCAGTTACCCATCCCAAATCTACTTTTATGCCACGATTTATTCTTCATCCAATCCAAAAAATCTCCGTTCATGAAGCCATTTATATTACCAGTCCCCACAAGACTCTCCCAAAGATTTCTAGCCACCGGGAACTCTCAAAAAACATGAGAAAAACACTCACTCGATCCACCACATCTCCCACAAGAACGATCAACCATGATATGACGTCTTCCCCGTTCTTCATTAGTCAATAATCTACCCTTAAAACAAAGTCAGAGAAACGTTTTCACCCTTTCGGGTCCTTGCCAATCCCAAACTGCTCTCCAACTATCCCCCGATGGCCCCCTACTTCCTCTGAAAGCTGATGGTAGGCTGAATTGACCGAGAAAAGACTGGTGGAAGAACCATTCCAGAAGCAGCCATCCACACAGCCCCCTTCCACCGAAATCTTGCAGGCTGCAATAATTAACAAGACGGAGCATGGGAGCTTATCTTTGAACTCATTCATATTCTAATCCCCATCATCCGTATGCATATCCCGAACCTTGAGAATCAAGTCCTCAGAAGAGATAAGACTCGAAGCTAGTAATCTCAAAGGGCCAAGATCTCCGATCCACGCATCCGACCAAAACCAGACCTCATCACCATTAACAACGCTCCATTTAACCCCCCAACAACACATCATCTCTTAAATTAACCAAAGCACGCCAAGTTTTCGACACTTATTATCCTGGCCGAATCATATATCAATTTTATCAAGTATGGAACTCATTCCATTTCATCAAAATAATTCACCAATACATATACACGCATACAAATTCACAATTCACAATTCACCATAAATCAATTATCAAATCACACATATTCAAATATCACATATCATAAATTCATACCAAGTATATTCAATTACCACATATCATGAATTCATATCAATTTCAAAATCACAAATTTCACTTTCAAAATCAATGTCAAGTTCATTTCATATTTATACTCACAAATTAACCAAGCTAATTCTCTCGAAAGCGACTTGGACCTTCCACCGGAGTACTTTCAATATTCCGAGCTCCTATAAATAAATATATCATATTCTTATACAATGGATAATTGTTTTTCTTAATAATTATCCTACAATTAGAACTTGATACTCTCATGACCTTACTAACTTCTAAAATCCATATCTCTCGAAATACTGATTTAAATACTATAATTCAAATTTCATTTAACTCTTAACTTATAATTATATAACATATAAAAATTTCAAAATCTTCCAACATATGTACGATTTATAGGGAATTTTTACTTTCACACACTAAATCAATTTTTCCTGCATAAATCAGAACTGATTTTCTAATGAACTTAACCTACTTAAAAACTCATAACTTTCAAAATATCAAACCAAATGACCTGAAATTAAAGCCATTCTCTTTATAAGACACACAGGTATAATATACTAAAATCGCAGAATCATCCAATCAATATACTAGTGTCGGTGAATCAATCTTTCACACCCTACATCTGTCCCTTTTCACCTGAGCAATTCTTAGTAAAACAACCATAACTTTTTGTACAAAGCTTAGATTGAACTTATTATTTTTTTCAAATACACTATACATGTTAGGGTACAACATATCAAATTTTTAGAATTTTACAATTAATATAAAAACCACACCATCAGTTTGAATCCCAACCTACTTCTGTGACTATTCTGCTTTAGCCAGTCTAAATTCAATCACTTATAAAACAAAATCCACTTATTGAAAACCCCCCAAGTTTACACCAAGAACCCTAGCATATAGAGCTACAACTTTTCTTTGTATCATAACTCAAAATTCTATCTCTAAACACTATGAAAATCACCTTACAAAACTGAAAACATACTTGATTCCTACTTTCTCTTCTTCCTCTTCTTCTTCTTCCTCTCTTCTCTTCTAAGTCTAAGTCTACGTTTTTCTTTTTGTTTTCTAGAGTTTTTTTTCTGAAGATAATCTCTTCTATATAACTTAAATCATCTACAATTTCTATTTCTTCGTCCTTCAATACATGTGTAGGGTCTGACTTATACTTCCTCAACATGCTCACATGAAAAACATTATGAATTTGAGATAACTCTGATGGTAGTACCAATCTGTAAGCAAGTGGACCAACATTTTCCAGAATTTCATATGGCCCGATATATCGTGGACTTAAATTTCCTTTCTTTTTGAATCTTAACATGCCTTTCCAAGGTGACACTCGAAGAAAAACTTTATCCCCCACTTGATATTCCATTTCTTTTTTGTGTTGATCAGCATAACTTTTCTGTCTATCTTTTGCTACCTTAAGTCTGCTTTTTACTATTTTCACCTTTTCAACTGTATCTTGCACTATTTCTAGACCTTCCAATATTTGTGTTCCTTCTTCATCCCAATATATAGGACTTCTGCATTTCCTTCCATACAATGCCTCATACGGTACTATACCAATACTACTATGATAATGATTATTGTAAGCAAATTCCATCAAAGCAACATATTCATCCCACACACCTTTGAATTCCATAGCACAAGCTCGAAGCATTTCTTCCAAAGTCTGAATCGTTCTCTCCGATTGACCGTCTGTTTGAGGGTGAAAAGCAGTGCTGAAATTAAGTTTCATACCCAATGCTTGCTGAAGACTTTTCCAAAATCGAGATATAAATCTAGGGTCTTTATCTGACACAATGGATACTGGTACACCATGTAATCTAACAATTTCATTTTCACATTCTCTTTGCCAAATTCTCCAATGAATAACCCCATTGAATAGGCAAGAAGTGAGTTGACTTTGTCAATCTATCAACGATAACCCAGATAGCATCATTCTTTCATGGAGTTTTCGAAAATCCATACATAAAATCCATAATAACCATTTCCCATTTCCAAACTGGTATAGACAACGGTTGCAATTTCCCACCTAGAGCTTGATGTTCAATCTTTACTTGTTGACATGTTAAACACTTTATAATGTACTCGGCAATGTCTT
>CATIWQ010148376.1:0-44858 GCA_949673415.1 Euphorbia schlechtendalii | reverse complement strand
TGCTTAATTGCTCAATACTTTAATTGGTGGAAAAACACATATTTATCTATGTGTAATTGATAAATGACACCAGAGGGGCTCCCTTCAATCCAATTTTATAGGAAAAAGTATCAATAAAGAAAATAAAGAGAAAACAAGTATTCTGGACGGTTCTTTATAAAGAACTGTCCTGACTGCTAGTATTACGGACGGTTCTTTATAAAGAACTGTCCGGATTGCTAGTATTTCGGACGGTTCTTTATAAACCGTCCGAATTGCTAGTATTTCGGACGGTTCTTTACTAAGAATCGTCCATATTGCTCCTTATTCCGGACGGTTTTAAACCGTCCGGATTAGTGCCCGACTATTCGCGTCGCGGCATATGTGGACGGTTCAAAACCGTCCGGAAAAGCCCAAAAGAACCGTCCCGAAAAGCCCTTTCTGCACTAGTGGTTATTAATATATGTATGAAATTATTATATTGTTCAATCAATCTAAGTCTTACTTTACACGGAGTCGGCTGATTTGTATCATCACACATACAAAATACTTGTTCTAGTATTGATATTCTGATGGAAACATCAGAAGTGTCACTGCACCGCCATAAGCAATTTTTGGTGAATATTGACTTGTGAAAATGTTTGCAGTATTAGTTGTAATTAGATCTTGCTGAACTTGTTTGAAAGTAATTTGAAAATGAAATAACTTATTTCCATGTTATTTATAATTATGTTGAGTTGAAGTAATAAAACAAAGGTTCACGTAAGTTTTTCAAAAAAAAATTTCACAATTGTGTTTATAGTATCAATAAAAAAAATTTCACCCGAATGTGGAGTCGGACCCGTGACCTCTAAAATCACACTAATAATACGTATAAGTTATGATACATGTTTAAAAAAATTTAAATCATGTTTTTTTCATTTTATTTTTCAATCAGTGCAACACATTTTCGGTACTAACTCTATGTAAAAAAAGGCAAATATTGTCTGATTGATAGTTGGATCCCAAGTAACGTGCTTTCTCAATTTCTAGTATTAAGAAATATAAATGTCAGAATGTAGACAAAGAAGCATAAAAGTGTTGGATCGGATTCAATTAATTGGGTATGTTTGTACATTTTGTATTGTGTGCCACATGGCTTCACATGCTTATGCCTTTTTATTCGCAAACTGTTAAAATTTTTAATTTGATTAAATTACAATGTTTCATATAAGCGGTGGCAAGATTGTGAGTGGTCTACCGATCTAATAATTACCAGCGAAAATTGTAAAATTTCTCGTATGTTTTTGTGGAGTATTTGACCCGCCAGGAAAGAGAATAAGAGATGAAACAACGACGGTATGAAAGTATCATACTTTATTTGACAGTCTTCATTAGGAAAAGAAAATATGAATCCTATTAATGCTTAACAAACGGATTGATAATTTAAAATTGGCTTACATTGTAGTATCATACTTTAACTTATTTTTGTTTGTTGAAGTGTCTAAAGAATTTCAAGAAAAGTTATTGACTATTTAATCGACATCAAACAACGGTTGTAAATAAGTGTTTTTGCTATTCAGAAAATAAAAATTTACGAGCAATGTTATCAATACTGTACCAGTTGTAATGGTATATAGCGTACCATTGGTGATTCCGGTACGATTTATTAAAAACACCGTTATATAAAAAGTACGAATATAATATGTACAAATTATAAAAATTGAGACAATAATAACATAGAACATAATTGTAACACACAATTGTAATGATATGAAAAGAAGTGACATAGTTCTTATACTATATTATAAATCAATAGATATAAATACATTTTAATATATAAATCTTTTTTATGAAATCAATTATTCAGTGTAAGTGCTGATTATGCCATCAATAATACAATTACATCGCGTATCAATAATTTCACGGATTTAATGTTATTAAGAAACATTTCACCATCTCTTAGAAAAAAAGAAATAAATAAGTTAGGAAAGTGAGCGTTTAAAGCGGTAGAGAAAACAAGGACGCCGCTAATGCAATACAACACAGCCACCTGTCTAAATTGCTTAACTACAGAGGATGTTTTTTCTTGTTTTTGTCTCTTTGTCACTCGCTTTGTTCCCCTTTAATACAATTTCTACTTTTTTTCACACACTACAATTTTTCTTTTTCCTTTTATTTTTTCCCCAAATCTCGTATACAATATGTTATGGCATACTTTTACGTAAAAATGAAATTTTATTATGAAGTTCAATCATGTATATAAATATAGTGTTAAATGCAAATCAATAATTTTTTCTAAGTAACTATATAAGGCAATTAACAATGTATTTGTGAACGTTAACAAAAAAAATCAGACCTATATATCTAAAAAATCAAACCTATATAGTTTTAGTTTTTGAAGATAAAGGAGAACGAAATTGAAACCTCAAACAAACAGATTTTTTGTGGACCAAAGATCTAAAATCAATTTAATTACAGAGATATAAAACAGTGTGAATAGAATAAATAAAAAACTTTTTGTTTGACTGACAATAAATAAATAAAAAGAACTTATGAATTACTGAATTTATTATAAAGTTAAGGAAGGTAGGAATTAGCGGAGAACTAAAATAACTGAAACTGCTGCGCTGAGAATGCTAAAATACGCGGAGGATGATATTGCACAAAGCAAAATCAACAGTATATCTACCTCACCACCAAATTCGCTTTAATCCACGAATTCATCTTTCAACCTCCCTTTTGTCTTCTTCTCTCTTTGCTTTTGTTCATTTTCTACTGTTTACACTCTGACTTCTTTTTCATATGTGAAAGATTGAGAGAGAGAACAAAGACAATTTTAATTCATGTTATGCGAGTGAAGAACATTTGTGATGGATTGGGATAGTAATCAGGAAAATCAGCTGCAAGAGAATCAGAACCAGATTGATAACAGAAATGGTGGAAATATGAATGCGAATGGGAATGGAGGAATGTTGTATGTGAAAGTGATGACTGATGAGCAACTTGAAACTCTTCGTAAGCAAATTGCTGTTTATGCTACCATTTGTGAGCAGCTTGTTGAGATGCACAAAAACCTCTCTGCTCAGCAAGATCTTGCAGGTTTTTATTTATCGCTTTCTATTTCTCTTCAACATTGTTTGATCAGTTTTTCACCAGCACATTTTTGGGGGTTTTCTGCTGTACTTTTTTGTCATTTTCCCCTCAATTATTGTCTGTTTTAGGGTTTTCTGAATTTGGTATAACTGGGAACTTTCTAGACCGATTTGCTCAATTTCGAAATTATTTTCCAACACATCTGAAATTGGGCACGTATGATTTTAGAAACTGACAAAAGTTCATACTTTTAGCATTTAATGTTTGTTAATTTTGACGTATCTGCCTCCTTTTGCTGGAACTTGTTATTTGTTCAATTAGCTAGATTTAATCTCTAATATGTGGGGGCAAAGTCTGATTTTGGATTATATTTTGTCTCATTCATCATATAATTTCAAGATAAGGTGTAGATTTCAATCATTCAACTGGTTTTCCTAAGGTTACCAAATGCTCTGAAACCAGATAGATCCATTGTGTTGCAATGACCTGTTTTCATCTCCATCGTTATGTTCTTGTAATGTATGTGAAAGTTCGTTTAGTGAACTAAGTTATTGTTCTTATACTGCAGGGGGCAGGCTGGGAAACCTGTACTGTGATCCATTAATGGCTGCTGGTGGGCACAAAATAACAGCCAGACAGCGGTGGACTCCTACACCGGTGCAGCTTCAAATTCTGGAGCAAATCTTTGATCAAGGGAACGGAACTCCAAGCAAGCAAAAGATCAAAGACATAACCTCTGAACTCAGCCAACATGGCCAAATTTCAGAAACAAATGTGTACAATTGGTTTCAGAACCGGCGTGCGCGATCCAAGAGAAAACAAGTGGCTGGCTCGTCTAACAATGCTGAATCAGAAGTGGAAACAGAAGTCGACTCGATGAACGAAAGGAAGACAAAACCCGAAGTTTATCTATCCCAGCAAAACCCTCACGGAGCTGATGAGTTGTGCTTCCAGAGCCTTGATCTAAGCTCAGAACTGCATTTCTCGGGTGCCTTACCGAATCCAAGTATGTAAAACCAACCATTAGCACTGTTATCATTGTTCTAAAGAAGAAATGCTTGTGGAGATGGAGTTTAAATGTGTATTTGATTACTTTAAGCATGAAAAATGAGTGGCAGTGCTGTAATTGATGCAGGAAACGACCATTTGACGGGAAAGATGGGAGGGTCGGGTAGCTATAGTCTGTACGATCAAGCAGACGACTATGGCATGGCATGATGATAAGCTTGACCGCCTTTTCGCTTGACTTCTGAAGGCTTTTGGAGGTGATAAACAGGTGGTTGTTATTGGAATGAAAGCAGAAGAAATTTTGGCTCTGATTATAAGTTTGTAGTACTATACCATGGAGTGACAGAGTTGGTTACAGTTTTAATGGTAATTATAAGTTTGGGATGGACATTATTTACTGTTATATAATGTTTTGATTTTTGTATATTTAGAGCTAGCTTTCACATTGTCTGCCAAAATGTATGCATGCTTATACATTGTTGCTCAAACTTAACGCCATGTGAAGCTTATTAAGCAAATCCTAGTCTTCAGTACTTGCTTAGCAAAGTTGCCATGTTAAAATTCAGCAAAATAAGTAATGAGAGGACAGTGAAGTTATTTACTTCTGACGACCACGTAACGTGGCATGCGTTGGATGATTTACAAGATAATTGATGAGACGTAAAAAATCTGGATTTTGCATATAAATTTGGCTATATTTGAAATGGATTTTCCATTTTTTCTATATGTTTAGAAATATCTTCGTTGAGTTGGATAACCTTGTTTGAGACTTACTCGCGGTTAAAATTCTTCATCCTTCCTTACATATATATTTAGTGAGATTTGAAACTCTTCTCCTCTTACTTGTTCAGTCTACGTTACCAAATGAGTTACACATTATTTTTCTCATTCGAATCTACTTACAATATTACAAAACCAAGTTATCGTTTCAGTGGGATCTAACCTTAACTCCTTTAAATTCTATATCAATAAAAAAAAGTTGTTTTACGATGCCTTCTTACTTAGAAATCATCATTTTTTCAGCAACAACTATCTTTATGATTCAAACTTAAGTAATGATCTTATTCAAGAATGCTTTAATTGAACTAAAACCAATGCAAAGATTCAAATAAGAAGAAAACCATACTTTATTCATTTCAAACATAGATATGAAAATTTTTTTGGGTCATGAACATAGATATGGAATGAAGTACACAACATACAAAGAATCTTAAAAAAACAAATAGAAAGAACATTATCTACTTTGGTCTCAGCAGGGCCAAGGCGTCACTCGTAGAGGATTTCCAAACAATAAATATGTATAAAGAAAATGAATGAATGAATTTGAAATTGGAAATACTTATTTGATATTGAAACTTGTTGATTCAAAAGCATTTTCATTTCCATATTTACTGCTCCCGCCATTTTAAAATAATTGTCGTTTTAGGATTTTAAAAAAATTTAAAATAACTGTCACTTTAGTATTCCAATGCACATTTTTAGAAATTTTATCTATTTTATCCTTATTTAATGTACATTGGAAATGATAAAAGGAATAAATTATCCAATCAACTTTCAAATTAACAAAAGTCATATGAGTAAATAAGTATTTTTATTGTTTTAATTAATATCGTATTGGTATTAACAAACAATCTAAAAGCGACAGTTATTTTGAAATGGAAGGAGTACAAACTAATCATTATTTTCATTCATTCATTTGTATTTCATTAAAAAAATTTATATTTTCTTGTTGGTCCTTTTTAGTTTTGATAACCACTGAGCGGATGGAAAGATTTAAAACATTTTTTTAAAAACTTAAATCGCAAAATATGATATACAATGACACAAATGCTGTGTTGAGTAAATCGAGAGCCTCTCCTTCACTTAGTTTACAAAAGTCTGTGGTGGGTAAATTTTTACTCAGCAGTCAAGCACAAAATTGAGTGAATCGATAATGAGAGATTTAATGATAGCAGATATAATAGGACTGCTGAGCAATTATAATACTGAGTGAGTGAATAGATAGAGTTAGAAAATCAAACACTGTGAATTTATCCTAGTTTGGTCTTTACCTACATCCAGTCCACATGAACCTTCCTAGAGCTATACTCCACTAGTGTTAACTCCTTAAACTAGACTGTAACACCCCAAAAATTTTTAAATTTTTGATATTGGTATATTGTTACAATATTGAAGGAATGATAAGAAAAAGTTAAAGTTCGGTAATAGTCAAACGGAGCGAAGTTTGACCGTCAGTCAAACTTTGACCCGTAACTATGCATCTTGAGACCGAAAATTTCTATAATTATAATTCATACAAGAGAGAATATATAAGCTATCATGGGAGCTTATAATTGTACGTGCTGTTATTATTTTACGGAATTAAAATACGAGAAAGTGGTTCAAATTAATCGAGAAATGATGTTATATTTAATAAATAAATTGACCGGGGATTTAATGGCATTTTAACCATCAATATATTTTTTTATATACATCTCTTCTTATCCTCCTCCTGCATGTCTCCTTCTTCTTCTTTGCTCTATCCTTCTTCTTCCTTACAAAATTTCCATAACCTTAAAAACTTCCGATTTCTTCTTTTCGACTTCTAATTCTTGTTAGAAATCGATCTCTAAGCCATCTATCATCATCAGTTTCAGCAAATCAATTCTAGGAGAAGAGAATTTCAGATTCTAAGTTCTTGATTAACAGTAAACCGAATTGGGGGTAAGTGAAATTAAGGTTTCATTAGTATAGATCATGATAGATTAAGCATATTTAAGGTATTTGAAGGTATATTTAAGTAGTATTTTGATAGAATTAATTATGATTTTTGTAGAGGAAACTAATACTAATAGTGGAAAACAGAAAGAGGTGGAAGAAAACCATTGAAGAGCTTAAAAGAGGTTTGTGTACACTAATTTCGAATTTTCGGTTTTGCTGGAAAATTTTCAGATTGTACCTTTGTTTTTGTTTTAATGTTTTCTCAAGTTATATTGCTCTGATTTGAGCAATTCTTGATTCTATGGACATCTAAAGAAATTGAACTAAAAATATTTAGAAGGAACCAATTTGATTTTCGTTCATTTACTAGGTCAAATTTTCGTTTGAAGTTGAATCATGAAATCTGTTTTTGGGAGTTTTCACACTATTCAATTGATCTATATTGATTGGATTTCTATAATTTTTGTGGCATTGAAAATTTGAGACATATGGCTAGGTATTTTAAGAATTAACTTTTTCGATTTGAAGATGTTTTAATGGAGAAAAATGTAGGGGAAGTCAGGTCACGAAATCTGAAAATTTTTGAAAACATGAATGCTAATTTTATTGTGTTTTTGATTGAAAATTTAAGGATTTGAGATCCTTAATACATGAATTTGTGTTGAATTATATTTATTATATCATACTGGAATTATAAGAATTTTTATATATTTATTGCCCTTAGTAAACGAGTAGAAAATGGGTCCAGGTAGATTGGCGTCAATAAAGAGGGGTACAGTACTGTACAAACAATTGGAGCTTTGTCTCCGGGGCTTAGTGCCGATACTGTGATTACTGATTTCAGGATCTTCGGTTTCGGGCTTTGTGCCATTATTAGGAGCTTCGACTTCGGGCCTTGTGCTATTATTAGGAGCTTCGGCTTCGGGCTTTGTGCCGTTATTAGGAGCTTCGGCTTCGGGCATAATGCCAACCCCCGTATCTAATACCATTAACGATGCTTAGTTTATTTCGGGAAATTATTTTTTATGATTATAAGTAAGAAATTGAAGAGGAGTTTTATATTTTTAAATATGTATATTGAAATTTTGAAATGTGTTTTCATGATTTTATTTAATCATAAATAAATGGTATTTTATGTCTTAAATTCTATGAAATCGGAATTAGTGTACACCAGTAAGCAAATTGCTTAGCGTGTGGTTGTTTTCTACATGCAGATTTAGAAGCTCTGTAGATAGAGTGGCCGAAGTAATATAAGTGGATCAGCTTGAAGAGTACAAAAGGGAAAAGACTCAAAGTGGATTAAAAATTTCATGTAACATTTTGGTTTGTGAAATAATGGCATGTACTAGTTAGTGTGAGGAGTGAGAATTTTATTTTGATAATATCTAGAGTTATAACTACTGTAGGTATTTACATATTTTAGGCTTTTGGAGTTTTTGTATATGAATATCGAAAGTGAATTTGTTTAAGCATTAATGTGAAATATGGTAAATTGATAAGTTACTGATAGTTACTGTTACCGTGACACTCCCGATCCAAAGGTGTTATATATACGGAGAAACTTTCACAAGAGATCCCGATTACAGAAAGTAACCTTCAATTTATATTTCGATCTCACTGAGTTGAATACCCTCTTCAACCCAGATTACTCAATTTGCTTTCTATAAAAGAAGATATAAAGAATACAAATTATAGATTGTTGTTTCTTCTTACAATGAATAATCTTAGCTAAATTCTAAGATCTAATTACTCTCTCGATAACTTGAAAGCTGAGTGAGATTTAAATACTTCTTGACTGTTTGAATTTCCAATGTTAAGAAAAATGACAAGGATTTCAGCTTTGAGAAATTCAAGTGTATTCGCCAAGTTTTGAATTGTTGCTTCAGTCTCCTTTTACAGAGTCGTTCTTTTTGTTGTAGTTCATAACTTCTTGTTGTGAGATTTGAATATGTCGTTGTCTAATAGAATTAATCCGTTTAGAGATAGAGTTAAACTATTGAGAGACAACCTACTTCAAGTTTGATCTTGGTTAGAATCCGTTAGAGAGAGATGTGCTGGTTCTGCTACGTGTCTTCTTCCCATTCCTATGAGAGTATGACGTCTTTAGTTGCATTCAACTTGATTTGGAGCGTGACACTTTTCGTCCGCTAACCTTGGACCTTAGCGCTAATCCCCAGACAAAATGTACCGCTGCTTTTGGCCTTGTCACGGAATATATCTTTTGGCTTATGTACAAATCAACACTAAAATTTGCAAAAATAACTTTAGATAGAATATTCATTGACGGAACGGGCCAAAAGGCAAACAACACTTATAGGTCAGCATAAAAGTGAAACTTTAAACATATCTTGTTGGTTGTATATAAATTTCTTTATGCTGAGTATTTTATTTACTCAGACCTCTGCTGAGTAACATAATTGATAATACTTACACATAGACTGAGTTTATAATCTACGTACTGGTCTACATGCTGAGTTATTATCCCTTGAATAAATTCAAGTTCGACAACCTGGATTCTAACCTCAGCACTTAATTGAACTAACCTATTTTACTTTATCAATTTTCAAAAACTTAAGACACTTTGAAATTTCATCAAGCCAAATTCAACACTTTTCGACTTTTGAAAGGTGAGTTAAATTAAATTGAACTAGATTGAACTGAACAAACTAAGATAAACTGAAATAAAGTTAGTTGAACTAAACTTTATTTCAGTGCAAATTTATAATTAAATATAACCGGACTGAAAATTAAAGTAGTTGAACTGAATTGGATAAAATTGAAATGAACTGATTTGTAATCGAAGGACTATCAAATTCTCATTTTAAGCAAAAAAAAAAAACTAAAATATTGATTTCATTATATATTTTGTAGAATATGAAAATATTACATAATATAGATGTGTAATAAGAGAGGAAACCAATCAAAAATAATATAACAATAATAATAGGCTTTTTGGGACTGACTTATAAACCTATTTTCCTTATGATTTAAAATAGTTCACTTTATTCTATATGTTTATAAATTTGTGCCGCAATAAATTCAAAATTGAAGAAATGTGACCAATTAGAAATCCACAATATGACTTTTAAAATATAAATTATTGTTATTATTGTTGCTGTTATTATTATATGGTTTTGATTTATTGATAATAAATAAAGAAAAAATAAAATATAGACAACATCATTTTCATTTGTACCTGGATTTTCATCCCTTGCCTTCTTTCTGCAACCTCTTATTATACACCAAACCCTAAGTTCAACTCGCCCTTTTTTCCTTCTATCATCAAATGAAGTGATCAGGTACTTACAATTCAATTCAATTCAAATTCAATACTGCTTATCTGCTTCCCTGCTTTTTAATCTGTTCGAATTCGTTTCAGCTCTGCTAAATTTGCATAATTTAATTGAATCCACCTTCTAACAATTGTAAATGTTTCTTTCTCTTTGATTCTATGTTACCGGTCCTTATTTTAATGGAATTATAGGAATTTGAATTAGCTTACATGATCTTCTAACTGGCGAACGATTTTCTACATATTGTCTAACTTTTTGAGCTTTATCTTGATTTTGATTTTTCTTTGTTGATTTCTTCTTGCAAATTCAATTTGAATTTAAATGTTAGACGCTGTTTGTTTCCTGAGAATGGGAGCTTTGTGTGTTTGATGAGTTTTGGTTCATTTGATGAACTCTAATGACAATTCTGATGACTGGTTATTGTATCACTATCAATTTTGGTTTATAAATCTGAATAGACAACAATCATAGGGTTTATGCAGATTCATTTCCTCGCTGTAATTTCTGTTCGGGAATCTTTGAACTATTACATTTCTATTTTGGTTTAACTATGTGCAATTTTCGATCCCGGTTAGGGTTTGATGGTATGTTTCTGTTCATCAGTTCCTCTTTTTTGGTTTAGACTAATACCATTGAAGCCATTTTGACAATCTGAAGTAAAGTAACTTCAATGGAGGCTAATATATGTGACATTGGCAACTTGGATGCCGATTCACTTTTGCCACCTCGAAAACGCATTCTCGCCGGATTCAAGAAACACAACTCCGATAACGATACATCTTCAACACCTCCCGGGATCACTACCTCTTCATCCTCTGCATCTTCATCTCCTCATTCTCCTCCTTCTCGAAGTGAATACCAATCCCGACTCGACAATTTGTTGGCTTCTCACTTGAATAAAAACCATAACCTATCACCCGAGCAGATTGTGCAGGCCTCGAAATCAGCAGCCGATGCTGCGCTAAGGGCTGCAGAAGCTGCAAGAGCTGCCGCCGATGAAAAGGCTGTTTTAGCAGCACGAGCCATGACAGCTGCTAAAAGCGCTTTGGCATTTGTCGCCGCTTTTCCTGAAGAGGGAGCTGCCAAAGTGAGGAATCAAAAGAAGAATAAACTTAAGAAGCATGTTCGGTTACAGCTTCTATACAAGAAGCACCAACCTGTAAAGAACTATCGAGACGATGAAAAGTTAGCGCGGAAGTTGCATCGGGATATCAACATTTCCCCTAGAATTTTGAACAATTTTCCGAGTTCTGAATGGAAGGGTCATAAAAACAAGAAGCTTAAAACCTCGCCAAATTCAAAAAGAACCCGAACTTCCAGTGGAAGCACAACGGGGGAATTCGATTCGGAAGATGAAAAAACTACCCCATTAGAAATAGATAGCAGAGAAGCAGAATCGCCGAGTAAAAGAAGGGGAAGAGTGAAACTAAAGAAGTTGCCTTTAAGCATATGTAGCTCTCGAGATCAAGTGAACCCTAAGGATGATATAATTCCCAGAAGCTCACCATTGACAGACAAGAACACGCTCGGACTGTTTGCTTGTAACAATAAAGCTATGTTTTCAGTCGAGCCTTGTGCTGATGATTTGGTACGAATCGAGGTTTCGTCAACGAGAAAATGCCAAGAGTTGAAGTCGGCAGCATGTGTGAAACAACACAGTAAAGTTGTTCAGTCATAATAAATCATCAAAATCTTCTTGTAACAGGTTCGATTTAAATACAAGTTCATAGCTGATGTAGGACTCGATTCGTGATGCTTTTTTTCTGTAGAAACGGCTTTATTTGATTTAGCATTTTGTTCTTTTTTGGGTTTGTAATGAAGATGAACTGATTAAGAAATGTATATTTAGAAAAGTCCAGTTGCTTGTTGGCAAATTAGTGATTTATGTTATGCAATTTTCGTTTCAGAATAACAATTTATGTCGTAAAGATTTTGATGTAATAATTTGTCTCCATTAATATTAAACCAGTTTTATTTTTAAATTTTCTCTGTTTGTATTTTAGTATCCATTGTCCAGATCCTGATAATTATGTTTCTTTAGTATTTGAAGTATTTTGGTTTTAATCTATGGCTTGATTCGAAATACTAACCTGATTCAGTGACTTAACTAATTGAATTTACGGGGCTATTTAGTGCACTGTAATTTACATCTGTTCAGAATTTAATTGTTTGAAAATATGCAAAAAGAATGATGATAAGATTTGTATGTTTTCTTAAGTCGGAATAATGTTCTGTCAAATTGACGGGTAATTTGCAAGTTGACGTGTCCATTATTCCATAGAAGCAGCATATTACACACGGATTCCATGTTACAAGAGTTTCATTTGGCAATTCTTTTACAATTGTAAAATCTTTAAAAAATGTGAAAAAATTCTATATATGTACATGAATTATTTAGAATAAATATTTATATTTAAATAACGCCTTAATCTAGTGCAATATGTACCAGTTTATGCTTAATCACATAAATTTAACCTAAAAAATGTTTGTACATATAAAATATAGTAACTTTGTTGATTTCGATAAATATATGAAATATAGTAACTTTGTTGATTTCGATAAATACTTCACAGTAATTATTTTGTTACCATTGATTATATAACATATCACTCATTTAATACTAAAAAAACTAAAATAATAATAATATGTAAAAAAACAATATAACAATATTTTTTTACCTGATATATATTTTTCAACGCTTTCAACAAAGAAAAAGATTTTCTATATGTCTATTGAAATATGAAGTAATCAATTGGGTGCAGCTTAAATTAGGAATGAAAACGGGATTTAATGGGCCGGGTAATGCATTCCTCATCTCTATATCCATTAAGGTTTCGGGGAAATAATATTTTCCATATCCATTAAAGATTCGGGAATAATTTTTCCTCCAATTCTTTGTCGGGGATTCTCCATCTGGTATCAGTTATTCCCCATTATTATAAATAATATGCGAATATTTTTAAAATTTCATATAATAAAAACTTTGATCCATTACTTAAAAATATTATTTGATCAAATTGTTTCAATGTTTAATGGTAAATAAATTTGAAGTCTTAATCGCATTACTTAACAAATCCTAGGAAAATAAACATTAAATTTGAGATGGAATGTTCAATATTCAAAATAACAGTATAGATAAAAACATCTATACTAATATGTTTTATACAATAAAAACTTTGAATCATTACTTAAAAATATTTTTTGATCAAATTGTTTCAATGTTTAATGCTAAATAAATTTAAAAGGTCTATCACATTGCATAATAAATTCTAAAAATAAACATTAAACTTGAGATTCAATGTTCAACATTCAAAATAAGTGTATAGATAAAACATCAAAATCAATAATTTGGTTCAATTTCATGTTGTTCTTCCATTTATATACATAACCTGTAGCGCTGCAAGGTTTGTAAAATTAAAAAAAAAGACTTAGAATAAGTCCATATCCATATGTCATATAATATAAACTATAATTTTTATAAAATATAGAAAATATTTGGAAGTTTCGGGAATAATTCAAGAAATAATTGAGGATATTTCAATGGAGATATATCGGTATCGGGTTCGAGGATTTATCAGATTGGGGAGTGCATTCCCCATCTCTATATCCATTAAGGTTTCGGTTACAAAAAATTCTCACTCCCTACCCGTGGGGAATTCTTATTGGAGATTCCTCATCCTTATCGGAGCGGATTTCTATTAGATTTGAAGATTTGGGGCTCCGTTTTCATCCCTATCTCAATTAGTACACATCTCAAAATAGATTTTTGAACATCTTAAAACAAATTTTGAAGATCCTGAGTTCGAAACCTAGTTTCCTAAAATCCATATTCTCAAAAATAAAGAAGTAAATCATCTAACAAATAAAATGAAAGCTTCCTTTAAACTCAAAATAAAATAAGATATTTATAGGGTTGTCACGGAACCTGAATTATTCCGAAGCGGATGGGTACCCATCTCGATAGAGATGAATATTACCTGATAAGAATACTCGTGGGACGGGTATGGGGAATTTATAATCCCAAAACCTTAACGGGAATGGATATGGGGGATGTATATCTATACCTGAAAATCCATGCCCAACCCTGATAATACCCGATGGATAATCACCGAGTAATACCATATATGTATTAATTGTAATTTTTTATATTTTATATTACCAGTCTAAAAAAATTTGTTTATTAAGAAAAGATATTTACAAGCTTTATACAAAGGCCTACAAAATAATACTAGAGAAAAAAAAAATTTGAAACATTGTCTCTCAATTATAGAGAAAAGTAGATGAAATTGAAACATTATCTCTCAAGTTCAAGTGAAACCATTTTTTTTGTCTTGTACCATAAGTATATGCCAAGTTCTCATATTATATTAGAATTTAGAGCTTCTAGAAACTAAATTATAGTATAAATAAACCATGTTGATGTATGATTTGTAAGGGACTAGATAATAGTTTTGCAAGTTTTTCAACTATATATTTAGTTTATTTTTGTAGTAAACACTACTTCGATATTATTATTTTACGAAGGGATAATCGAAAATCATCAATGGGTAATGGAGATCCTTGAAATCTTAATGGGTATGGTAAATGTGTTCTTCAATCCAATAGTAACCGTGGGCAACCCTAGATATTAGGTTATTTTATTATTTGTCATATTTTCTTTTTAAAATTTAGACTCTACAAATCTATAATTTTGCAAAACTAAAGAAATAAGAATCTTTTTTTTCTTTTACATAAAAATGAGTAACATTTTTTCCTTTTACTCTTTTTTACGTTGACTTTGTCAACCCTTATAACTACCTTCTCTTTCGTATTTATTTTGAATTTTGCAACTTCAAACGTTTATATCTCATAAACCGTTGATTTTTTCGAATCGACGCTTTAAGATATTTTGTCATCTTAATTTTATCTTTAAAATGACATAAATTTTAATTTTTTCGAAAAAAAATTATTCGCAATCTTATATAGTGTATAATTGTGGTATAATGCCCTTAAGACTGCATTTTCATGAAGGTTTTATAAATGGTGTAAAATTGTATAATAAATTTATATGGATTTTTTTCTCCTTTATGTTTACAATATGACCGATTTTCCCATAAAAATCATGACATTAAGACCTTAAAGCTGATATGAAAGCTCTTATAAATGGTATAATAATGGTTATTTTTACAACAAAACTCACGTTCTAGTAAAAAAAATAATTTATCGTAGTCTTATACATTGTATAATAGTTGTATAATACTTGTGCTTACTGCTTTTTCATGAAGGCGTTATACATGATATAAGAGTGATATAATGTATTCTATATATTCTTTTTTAAACAACATTATACCACTCTTATACATGGTATAACGTCTTCATAAAAAATTATGATTTTTATTATACAACTATTATATTAAATATAAGATTGCAATAAATTTTTTTACTTTTTTAAAAATTCAAAGTGTATGTCATTTTAAAAATAAAATTAAAACAAACAAAATATTTCAAAACGTCGATTCAAAAAAGTCAACGGTTTGTGAGTTATGGAGGTTTGAAGTTGCAAAATTCAAACAAGATAAGAGAGAGAAGGTAAGGGAATAAGTGTAAAAACGAAAAAGAATTTGACAAAGTGAATAATAATTTCTTATTATTGTAAAAGCAATAAAATCTAAATTTTTTTAGTATACGTTTTAGTTACTCCTAGATATTTAGCATGAAAAAGAGAAAAAAGACACTAAAAATGATATTGTTTTTGTAGATTTAAACTAATATTACTTAAAAAAGATAGATAACAATTTTGTATACTCTTGTTTTTTAGATATAAACTGATATTACTTAAAAATGATAGAGTTGACTGTAACCTGAAACATAAACTATCATAGTTGTCGGTGGATTCAAAAGATAGCAGCAAAGTTACTATAAATTTCAAGCAAGCAGCTCAGAATTTAATAGATCTTGTCATCATCTGCAATCTTTCAATGTCACAAAAAGGAAAGGCCACAATTTAATGAAATCAAATCAAAAGGATCAATCCTATTCTCAGTGTCAATTCCAGTTATGGTTTCTTACAAATTCTTCACTAATATGAATGTCTATCATCAATTACATGTGGAAAGTAGGTCTATTTTGTTAATCTCTCCATGTAACATTTCTCACAAAAAATCACTTCACTAATATACATTGTAGTTAATCAATTTTAAAAGAATCTTAATAAGATGTAACAAACCAAAACCACAATCAAAAAAAGCACAATCATTATCCATGTAAGTGAGAGGAGGGACTTCGAGACGGAGCGAACCAGCACAACCTGTTTACATACCTACCGAGAGTTGAAGATTGCTCATCCCGACTCTTTACTTTCCCGTAACAGCTTCTTCATTTTTCATCTCGATCTGGGCTGAAGTGTTCAGATTAAGCCAAGGGAGTTGCAGACACTGCTGTGCAGTAGGCCGCTTCTCTGGTAAAAAATAGAGAAGCGGACTAAGAAAATCTGCAAACTCTCGCGCATCGTTCGCTGAAAATTTGTATCTGTCCATCAGTAAACGATCCAGGGGACAATACTTTAGTCTTCGAATCCTTTTCAGATCCCCATGCCTATCAAAGAAATCCTTCGAACGAGCTCCTCCAATGGCTATCTGCGAGTTAGGAATCGGAATAAAAAAGGGGAAAAGTTACTGAATATATATATTATGTATGTATGTGGGAATCATTAAGAAATTGTAAGCTTACCTTTTTCGGTATCTTTCCAAGGACTTCCATCATTAAAGCTAAGTGATCCTGAAACAAAATAATTGACTTATATATGACGACCTTACACTTCTCGAAAAGAATCAAAACTACCCTTTCCGGGAAACTATAATCATTCAAGTTTCTTTTAAAGGAAAAACAAAATCCATATGTTAAACGATCCAATACACAAGCATATTCCTCGATAGGCTCTCCTAGGAAAGCCAAAATGCAGTCCAGAAATATGAATCGAAGTTATTTGTCTTAAGAAAAGAGAAAGTGATGTGCCGGGTTGTTTTTGATCAACCAGACACTTGTGTTTTTATTCCAACTTCTAATCTGCTACTTTTGAAAGTCCCCTGTTTTTGTTGTCTCTCCACTCTTAAATGCTAACAAATCATAGCATATAAATTGCATTATAAAACATAAGCAACCACAAATAGAATACTCTAAACAGTTATCATTGCGGATAATGCTAGGAAACGGGTCGTACCTCATCTTCACTAAAATCTTTTCCATCCTTAGGAGTAAACATCATATCACCAGTAGCAAGCTCAAATGCGATACAACCAAAAGACCACATATCAACAGAAAAAGAATAGCCAGACCGTAAAATGACTTCGGGAGCTCTATACTGTCTCGTTTGAATCTCTTCAGCAAACTGCTTACCATCCCAACACGCATTTCCGAAATCGACAATCTTGCACCTAACATCAACTCCATCCAAACACTTTCCCGATTTTGCTGTAACATCAGCTCCTCCCACTGAACCTCTTCTTTCTGATATCTTGGCAACTGCCCTCTTTGCTCTCCTTTTCAACTTTTTCTCAATGAGATTCATAGTAGTTCCACTTCCACCATTAAGCATACCTTCAGGCTTTTCGAGAATCGGAGTACGACCAGAACGAATTGGATCCTTGGCAGGATCAATGGTGGAAAATAAAAGAATATTTTCGGGTTTTAAGTCAGTGTGGATCAAACCAAGTTCCCTATGCAAGTAGTCCAAGCCTATCAAAATGCATTTGCATATTTCTCGAACTTTATGCAATTCAAGACCTTTGTACTTTTTATGCCTGATTAACCGGAGTAAACTGTCGCCGAGAAATTCAAGGACCATGCAATGGTGTTGACCATTTGGGCCTGTGTGCTTGAAATGATCAATTAGTCTTACAACACACTTGGAGTTAGACGGGTCACCATTTGCTATAATAGCTGAAAGGATTTCAATTTCATGAATGGCAGATTGTGCAAATTGTGCTGCACTTTTCTGGATCTTGAGAGCAACATAATGCTGTAACAAAATAAATGATAAATAATGATAGCAACAAAGGAAAACCTCCCCAGATTCTATCCCGGACAAGGTAAGTAGTAAAGCCCAACATGAAAGAAATTCTAAGTCTTTAAATAAATAATATGATCATAATAGTATCTCAAGAAGATCTGAACCAATAAAAACAACGAACAGAATGTGCGTCGATGTCAACAATTAATTGCACAAGCAGTTCAAAGCTACCTATGGTTGATCAAATACATTACTAGTAGGTTTCAAAACCTGTATTTTGGTAAAACGCAAAAAAGACCAAATGTACCCCTGTACTTGCATTAAATAACCACCAACTTTTCGTAAAGCTTCTAAGTGTGGTTTTGGCATTGCTTTCCCATGCCCATTACAGTTGTTGACCCGAAACGCTTCTCTCACAAGGTTTCTTTGGAACCACAGCTTTGCCCATGGGAAAGTAATATCAAAGTTGCCCTAAAACCTATCTCCCTGAATTTTTAAAAGTGCCCTAAAACCTATCTCCCTGAATTTTTAAAAGTGCGAGACGTCATTTAGGAGATCAATTGACCATGCTGAGTAAATATCTCTGTTTCAAAAACTATGAGACACTAATTTAAGACCTATTGACCATGTTGACATCAATTTCTAAATGCAAGATTGCATCTCTAAAATCTCTGTACTCACACACATGCATCATTGAATATAATTACTTATTTAGTTTAGCGCTAGTGCTATTATTATTGAGTTAGTTATGCAACCAAGTAAATAACATTATTAGTTCCTATAAAATCAAGAACAATATCCTAAATTGCAGAAAAATCCAGAGTGATAAAATCTATAATTCTCCTTCTAATTAGTAACGAGCAGAAACAGAAGTCTGCATAATAACACGTGTAGACTAGATTCTTAAAAAAAAACTAGAAAAAACAAAGATTGGATCTTTCTCCTTTAAAACTCAACTAAAAGCCAAAAAATCATCAGTGATCTAATCGATCTTATTGAATAAAAACCTAATCCACACGACAAAAGTATCAAAACCTAATATGGAAACCAGGCATTTTGTTGATCACATTAAACCGAAATAGCATAGAAAGAGCATCAAAAGAAGCAATATATCGTGACAATAATTATAATTATTGCAACAAGAAACAAATCAAGGCTATATCAAATTGAACCAAAAAATTAAAAAAACGTACAGATGAGTGGGTATCGTAAGCAAGCCAGACAGTAGAAAACTGGCCCCAACCGAGTTTCCTCTGAGCAATATAGCGGCCACCGGAAAACTGATCACCGACTCTAACGGCATGATATCCGCCTTTCCTGTAAGAATCAATCCCCTCATCATCCTCGGACTCAGACCCGGAAGAAGAAGAGCAAGACATCGTGATTCGATAATTACAAAGCCAACTGGATCACAGTGATCAAATACGATCGATTTGTTATGATCTGATAGTATAATGGAGCCAACCTTTAGGAATCTGATGGAAACGTGGGAAATGGGAATTTGGGAAGGAGAAGATGGAGGAGAAAACTGAAATTGTGTGGTTTTCTGATTCTGATACAAAGTTGTTTCCACTTTTTTCTCTTTTTCCTTTTCTTGCTTCTTCCTCTTTAAAATGTTGCACATGAATTTCCAATTTTAGCCCCTCTTTTTCATGTCTGTGAAGCTTTTGTGTTGGGGTTAGATGGAAATTAGGTGAAGTTTCATCAATCAAATACTTCAGCTTTGGGTGATGCATGCAATTTACCCACTTCTTTCATTATCACAATTTACAAGTGTAATTTATAAACATAATTGGATTATTTATTTTTTACAACAACGACTATTTATTTATCCTGATCAACAACTATTAATTATCAACTTAAAAATATAATTTAGCTGTAAAACATAAATATCAATACATAAACCATACTCAAGAAAATATGTATTTTCTATTTTATTTAAATAAAATCATATCATAAAAATATATATTTTTAACCTTAAGAATTTAAGTATCACGTTTAATCCTATGCTATTTGTTGTTTAGAACTTAACTGAGAATTTAACGAATAATTATTTTTTACTCTTTTGATATCAAATTACAATTCTGTAATGTTTAGTTACAGATAATTTTAGGATTTTAAAAAATAAAAATTATCAGGAGTAACAAACAATTATTTCGATTCACATTACTTTTTTACAATGAGGAAAAGTATTAGGAGAAAAAAAATCGAAATCTTGCCTACATTTCAAGAATTTAAATCCAGTTTTTGCCTGGCTCAATGTCAAACATAAAATTATTGGGTATATTTTATATTAGACAAACTAATTTCTTAGACTTTATTCTATTGAACATGAAAACTATAAATATGGCAAAAAGAAGAGCAATAAAGCCGAAGAAGCTGGATCTAGCTTTAGTTACAGAAAATACAGATCTATAACGTGTTTGGTTATTTAAAAAAAGGTTTTGCAAAACTACTACTATAATAACTACCATTATTATTGTTGCAAGTTGATTAAGCCTTCTTAATCTACCGTGATTTCAAACTTTTATTGAAAGTAGTAGAAAATTGCAAAGTATCACAGTCAATAGATATCAGACATGGTTTTTAATTTTATGTAAACTAAATTAGAAACAAGGAACGAAACTCTTATTATGAAAACATTAGAGTGATCGTATGATTACACGGTACATGACATGTATTACAATGTACCGTAATTTTATTTAATTGGAACTACTTTATTTCTTTTACAATTAATAAAAGTAAAGGAAATATAATTTTCTCTTCTTTCTTAATTTAATGATTATTTCTTGCATAAATTACATGCCCCTCAACAGACAACTTATCATAATTGACTACAGTACTTAAAGGATACAGCTTACCCTTTTCAAGTTCATCCACTGAACCAACCACCTTCTGCTAGAGAGCAATGATAATAAGTATGCTGGCTGTCTATGTTGTCTTGCCTATTTCACAGCTTTTTCCTGCACTTTGTTAATCACATCTGGTTTTTGCATAACATTTTCAACAATATCATCATTTACTATTTGTTTCCTGTTTCAGTGTCCTCTATATAGGGATATATATGTTCATAAAACTTGACATTTCTGGAAACAACAACATTTCCTGACTTTAAACAAAAATTTCTGTAACCTTTCATGCCAGGTTCATATCCAATAAACACTCCTTTTTCTGACCTGTCATCAAACTTTGTTCCATTTCTTTTCAAAGTACAAACAAATGCTAAGCAAGCTAATAACCTTAAGGCACTATAATCAGGTGACTTTTTGTACAAACATTCATATGGACTACTATATTGTAGAGTAGGGGTTGGCAATCTATTTATTATGTGAACTGCATGTCCAATAAAGTAAGTCCAGAAGGTAGTAGGTAATTTGCTTTGCATTTTTAAACACCTAGCAACATTTAATATATGTCGATGTTTTCTCTCTACGAAGCCATTCTGCTCAGGGGTTTCAACACAAGATTTTTTATGCAATACACCATTACTTAGATAAAAGGACTGAACATTAAACTCAGGGCCATTGTCACTACCAATAACTTTGATAGACTTTCCAAACTGAGTCTTTACCATAGCAAAAAATTGTGGAATTATATTGGTGACTTCATGCTTATTTTTTAAAGTAATAACCCAAGTAAACCTACTATAGTCATCAACAATAGTCAAAAAAATATCTAGACCCATTCAAAGAGGCACATGTTGGACCCCACATGTCCATATGGACTAAATAAAACATATCCACAGAAGCAGATTTTGAAATGGTAACAGGCAATTTCTTTCGTTTTCATTGAATACAAGTATCACAAACAAAGTCAGTAACCATATCAATTTCAGGATATTTTCTATTCAAAACAATTAAGGTATTTCTAGACAGATGACCTAACCTATAATGCCAAAGTTCATCTATATTACATTTTACAGAAAAAATATCAGGAACCCGTAAATGAGAAAATACAGGCTGAGTCAAGTGATATAAACCACCAAACACTTCGGCTGAACCAATCCTCTTCTTGGTTGGCAAATCCTGTATAAAACAATGTGTAGCAGAGAAGACCAATTCACAATTTGAAGTTGCAGACAACTTAGTCACGGATAACAAGTTATATTTAAACATAGGAACATAAAGCACATCATGCAAAGTAAAGTCTGTATTAAAGCAAATATCTCCTTGATGAGTAGCCCTAAGCTTCAGGTTATTAGGAAGCACAACATGCCAATTAGAGACTTCTTTAACATTCAAAAAATCTGCTAAAGAATTTGTTATATGAGCACTGGCTCCGGTGTCAACTATCCAAGAATTCTTGTTTAAAGAAATTATCTTACCTTTTGGAGAACATGCAGTTGAATTCGAATGAACATAATGTTGACTCTGCCTGTGCTGCACTTGAGCTGAAGCTGCAATTATAGAGTTATTTCCACCTTCTTGCTGTGTCTGTGAATGAATAATCTGAGAAAGCTGTACCAGCTGTTTAGGAGTAAAAGTTGCAGAACTTGTAGAACTAGAACCTCTAAAAACTGCTCTTGCATTCATCTCACAATCTCCCCTTTCATAAGGATCAAAACCATTAGACAAAACCTCATTTTCATTCATCATTTCCTGACCAGGACCATAGATTTCCATCTCAGCTACATCTTGATCCACCAACTCCTCTAACCCTGTAGCAGCATTAACCTTCCTAAACTTTGACTTAAAATTTGGAGGACAGTCATTCATCTTCCGGCAATTTACCACAAGGTGGTTTCCATTGCAAAAGGAACACAACCCCTTCTTTCCTGATTGAAAACTTGGCTGCCTTTTATTCCCTTGAAAACTAAAATACTGGTTCCCACTTGGCCAAACACCAGTAGTAAAACCTTGATTTGTAAAGCCCTGACCATTACCACTCATAACCTGCCCATTATTAAAGTGGCTACCAAAACCTTGATTCAAACTTTGTCCATGAAAACCCTTTTTTGCAAAAGACACCATTTCTTGATTCAACACTTCCTTATCTAGAACTATAAACTCCCTTTCAAGCTAAAGAACCAAAGAAAACACCCTGTTCATGCCAGGTAAAGGATCTGTAGACATTATCTGCGATTTTATACTACTAAAAGAAGAATTCAACCCTTTTAAGGAACTAATTACCAAGCTGGTTTCTTGTTTTCTCCCAATAGATTCCCTAACATTACAAAAACAAGAGTAGTAAAATCATCCCACAGCAATTGTAAATGCGCAAAATATTCAGTAATCGTTTTTGTATCTTGAGAAGCAGTAAAGATTTCGGTTTGCAGATTCGCAAGGCGATAAACGTCCGACTGAGCAAACCTTTCCCTAAGATTTTCCCACAAAGCTTGTGTTGTGTCAAAAGAAATCGCAATCTGTGCAATAGAAGGGCTAAGAGACCTTATAACCCATGATAAAACCATGTTATTACAGCTCCTCCATTGAGCATATAATTGATCACCAAGAGCAAACCTCTGAATCGTACCATCAACAAATTCCAATTTTTTTTGGACATTAAAGCCATACGCATATTTCTGGCCCAACTGTGGTAATTTCCTCGGTCAAGAAGAGGTATCACCAAGACTAAAGAAAGATATTCCCCTGGGTGGAAGTAAAACGGACTATTTTCGTCTATCATCTGCTGATTTCTACCTGCCATGGCTTCTAAAAACCAAGATTCTCCAAGAAAAACAAAAAACTAGGACAAACTTCTAAAAGAAGCCGAAGAATCGAAACCAGAAACCGAAACACAAAAAAAAAATCCAATACTGAAAGAAGATTAGAAACAGAACAAACCAAAAATAAGGATTGAATGCGGAAGATAATCTAGAAGAACGAAGAACGCTTTGATACCATGCTAACTGAAGGAATCGAAACTAAAGAGAGAGAGATAGAGAAATGAAGAATCCATTGATTGAATACTAGAGAGAACAAATTACAGAAAAGATAGGAATAAAAGTTGTAAGAGAGATGATGCACAGTCATACAATATATATACATCCTTCTCTAACAAACTATTCTAACAGGTATAACTAAACATGTGAACTTACTAATTTACCCTTGTTATAATTATTGATTAAACTATATGTAATAATAGTAAATTTTTTTTCAATTTAATTTTTAGTGTACAACATGTTTAACATAACCCCATCCACTCTTTATATTTAAATGATAAATTTAAAAAATTAAAATTGTGTAATTCTTTGTGCTTTTAAATTTATTCAAGTAATTCCTCAAATTATTAAAATATTGCAACATTGTGGTCTGCGAACTTGTGGAACATATTACAAGATTGAACGAATTTAGAAATGTAATAAGATTAGATCAAATTCCATTTACCATACTCTTATTTCACATTTAGAAATTAAAGTAAATATTTGAAAAGAGAGAAATAGGGGAGATATCTGAAATGAGATAAAAGAGTTAGAAAGAAAGTGAAATCAAAGTTGAGGGAAAACAAATATGCATGAAGTATCTGATCAAATCCACGACAAAATTATGATGAACTAGGATTAGCAAGTTATAGAAACTATAGAACGTTCTTCAAATAAAATAGTAATTACATGATTAATGTAACGTGAACTTGAGACCTATAGAATTTAAATCCAGTTTAATCACTAGACTAAGATGTTGATCAATTTCATGCTTTTACTCTTACAATACCTCATATTCACATAATTTTTATGCAGCTATGTATGTTTTCTTGACCTTACAACTTAAGGCGGATCAATATTCTCAAAAATAAAAGTTCTAACAAAAAGATGCAGCCTATCATCTTTTTGCTTCAAAATCATTCATTTATTTTTCTGTTTTATTTATTCTGAATTATTTATTATTGAAAGTTAATTTTGATAGTGATTGTTGAGTTCGAGAATTATTAAGAAATAGTGATTAATTACTCAAATAATTCATATATGCAATGGGTACCATCCAATTGGGAAAGATGATAGTAAAAGATAGTGAATAAATGAATGAATTATAGGTAAGAAAATAATATTGAATTAGAAAAGAGAGGAAATATATTAATTAAAATACAATAAATTAGTTTTCGTAAAATTTTTTGGATAAGATTATTGTACATAGTGGTACATGTCATGCATCGTAGAATTTTTTATACCGACCTTGCTAAGATATGCAATAAAAAAATTACTCCCTCTGTCTACTAAATATTGTCGTTTTAACTAATTCACAGTTTTTAAAATAATAACTAACCGAATGAGATGGTTTGCTAATTTGCCCTTTCATAAATATCATATTCAATTTTCAAGACTTTATTAATATGTTCAATAAAAACAATTTGACCATAGTCTTCTCTTATTATTGGAGATTAGAATATAATCATCTTGAAATTTGAACAAGTTAATAGGGATAGGAATAAAAAATTTAGGAAAAAAATATCTTAAAAATACAAGATGATAATAAAAAAAATAACGAAATCCCTCTAAATTAAATACCTCTAAATTAAATATCCTTAAAAAAAATAAATAAAGGAGCTTACAAACTATGCACGAGGACAAAAAAATCGGCTTATCATAAAAATCAGGCGGCATAAGCCGATATGTAAAATAGTGACATACTGCATTTCTTTGCCGTTAATTGTCAGAACGACATCGTTTCCTATACTCCAACCAAATCTTGCTAGCCAGTTGGTCACCGTCGGGCTTATTCTTTTTGTTTTTTACGCTGTTGAAATCTGGATGCTTTATTTCTCATCAGGGGTTGGGGCGATCGATTCTTCTCGTCTCCAATTTTATTCTCATTCATTCCTTAATCGATCGTCAATATCCTGCTTAATTTCAAATTAACCCTGCAATTCACGCTGGATTCGATTTGGTTGCGAAATGGCTTCTACGGATCTGTTCGATGCATATTTTAAGAGAGCAGATTTGGATGGCGATGGTCAGATCAGTGGAGCCGAAGCCGTTGGTTTCTTCCAAGGTTCTGGTTTGCCTAAACAAGTCCTTGCTCAGGTTCTTTTCTGTCTGTTTCATTTCTATTTTTCAGTTTTACTTGTCTTTTATACCTTAGTCTGTGAACACTTTGCATTGGATTGTGTTATAGACCAATTGTGTAGATCGGTTTATTCTAAAAATTTCAGCCGAATTCAGTATGTGGCCTTCTTAGGAGTGAGCAATTCGTAGACCAATACTCTTTGAAGAGATGCCTCTCTTTTTCCAGTTTTGCACGATTTAGCAATTTTTTTATCTCGTTGTTTTATGTTGTTGTCAATACAGTTAAGTATGCTTTGTCATAGAAGCTTGAACTATACATGGCCGCATGTGTGAGGATATGAGATCTGTGTTGATACTATTTGTGTGTTGGTTGCTGTTCTGCTAGTGCTTGAAGAAAGAATGTTATTTTTGTGATTCTACATTTTCGATCTTCGAGTTATATTGCTATTTATAGGTTCCTATACTGGATTTAGTTTCATTTACTAGCAACTAATATTTAAATTCGATCATGTATTTTTTATTTGAATTTATATGCTCAATTTCTTTTTAGTATTTTCTGTAGAGGCTGTATGACCTGCATCTTGTTCTTGTATCAATAGGTAAGCTGATTAAGGTTTCTATTCCTTGTTCTCTATTTCCACTTTGGTAGATAATGATATATGTCAAAAGGCCTTTAGGTGAACTTATTTTGTTTGTTTGTTTGTTACAATTTTTGATACAATTGTTATTATTTCTTTTGGTTCTAAAACTTTCTCCTGCTTTGATATTTCATCTTCCCCATTTTTGGTTTATTTAGGTTTGGACATATGCTGATCAAAGAAAAGCTGGCTACCTTGCTCGACAAGAGTTCTATAATGCTCTTAAGCTTGTTACGGTGGCACAAAGTAAGCGGGAACTGACTCCAGAGATAGTAAAGGCAGCATTGTATGGTCCTGCTTCAGCTAAAATTCCTGCTCCGCAGGTAAACCTTGCAGCCACTCCTGCTCCTAGATCAGCAACACCTACCGTTGCATCACAAGGCATTGGGATCAGGCCACAGTTTCCTGCAAATGGAAGCACTACCCAGCAGTACTATCCATCTCAGCAAAATCAGTTCACGAGGATGCCCCAAGCTATGTTGTCCCATCCTCAGCAAGTGCTTGCAAGCCAAGATATTTCCAAGGGTAGTACAGTGGCTGCTCCTCGTGCTCCAAATCCAAATGTTTCAACTGGTTGGGCTGCTGGAAGCATGGGTGTCCCAACTACTCAAAATCTAAGCGGAGGGGCTGGGCCTCCTGTTGCTGGAGATGGATTTGGGCTGATAAATTCAGGTTTGATGCCATCTAGCCCACAAGTGACAAATGGACAGAGTCCTTTGATGCCCTCTGTTCAGCCTGGACCTCAAGTGTTGACTGGACAGACACCTTCTTTGCCCTTTGTTCAACCTAGACCACAGTCGACACCTGGAAAAACGCCTTTGATACCTTCTAGTCAACCTAGACCACAGTCGACACCTGGACAAACACCTTTGATATCCTCTAGTCAACCTAGACTGCAGGCGATGACTGGAAACACACCTTCAATTCCCCCTGTTCAACCTAGACCGCAAGTAACAGCTGTGCAAATGCCTTCTAGTACTCCAAAACCTCAAGACACAGCATTGAACTCTAACAAATCAATTGAGAAAGATCCAAAAGTTTCAGGAAACGGATTTGCAACAGGCTCACTTTTCGGAGATGTCTTTTCTGCAACTCCTATGCAATCATCACAAGCTTCTGCTGCGGCAGCTACATCATCTACTGGCAATTTACCTGTTTCATCGTCTTTTGTTGCATATTCTGATGGGACTCAATCTTCAGCGAAGGCAAATTCTCTTGATAATTTGCAGAGTACATTCTCCCAGCAACCTGTGGGTGTTCAATCAGTAGTAAGAGAAAACCACTCTGTTACTGCTCAAAATGCTGCTCTTGTTCCTTCATCTTCATTTCCTGTTGCGACTGTAAATTCAGCTTCATCTCCAATCCAGTCTCCATGGCCAAAGATGACACACTCTGATGTTCAAAAATATATGAAAGTGTTTGTGCAAGTAGACACAGATAGAGATGGAAAAATTACTGGTGAACAGGCACGGAACCTTTTTTTGAGCTGGAGGCTGTCAAGAGGTAGACTAAAATGTATTTCTTCTTTTCTAATTTTGTTCAATCTTGTAGTTTCAGGATGAATTTATTGATTTTAATGTCTGTATTGGGTTACCGTAAAAAACATGTGACATTTCCTTTAAAATTATGTCAATAGTATAAGCTTTATTATTTCCTCTCATAAAACTCACTGTTCTACTCACTTTCGAGAATCAGGTCGGCCGATTATAATGTTGAAAGAAATTTGATTTCTTGTTAAATATTTTAATGGGATTAATCGCATTCATTTCAATCTTTCAGCTTGTTATCAGTGTAGTGTTGGCTATTTTCCTTCATAGGACTTCGATACTGTATTTGAGAATCAGGTTGTAGCAATATGATATTGGGAGGAAAAATTATTTGCTTTTATGATTTGTGGGGATTAGTTTCAATTACATAAAGTTAGATACAAGTATTCACTTAGTGCTTGACTTTTATTGTAGTTGTTTGCTCTTTACTACTGCACTATTTTTCTGAGAATTGGAGTTGGAATTGTTTTTATTCACTTCTATATGTCATGGCACTTGTATATCTTATAAGGAAGTTGTTGCATTTTGATAAAAACTGACAACCATATACCACTTTCATTGATGTATCAGAGGTATTAAAACAGGTTTGGAACTTATCTGATCAAGATAATGACAGCATGCTTTCTTTGAGGGAGTTCTGTGTGGCTCTCTATCTGATGGAGCGTTTCAGAGAAGGACGCCCACTCCCTGCAACACTCCCAAGCTCTGTCATGTCTGATGAGATTCTGTTGTCTGCTACAAATCACCCTACTGCTACTCACGGTGGTGGAGATTGGGCACATAATTCTGGTATTGCTTTCTTGAATAGTCCAAATATAGTTTCTTTTCTCTTTCTTTCTGTGTTTTTGTTGGGGACTGCCGCATCGCCACCGAACTTCACATTAGTATGATATTGTCCGCTTTGGGCCAAGCCCTCATTGATTTGTTTTTGGACTCCTTCCCAAAAGGCTTCATACTAATGGAGTTTTATGGACACTTATATATTGCTTGAAATTTTCCAATGTGGGACTTGGTTTGCATTCCAAAAGTTTTTCTCTCTTAAAGATGGCATGTGTTTTTATAGGTTTACGACCACCACATACTATGACTGGTCAACGGCCACCACCTGGTGCTGCACCAAGACCACCCAGGCCACGTGCTATTCATCACACTGATGAGAATCTGCCTGCTCAACAAAAGCCAAAAATTCCTGTTCTGGAAAAGCATCTTGTTGATCAACTCTCCCAAGAGGAGCAAGATTCTTTGAACTCAAAGTTCCAAGAGGCAGCTCAGGCTGATAAAAAGGTACAGCTTATTCTGTTTTGCACTTAATATGAACAAGTTGTAATTTTGCATGTTTCTTTAGTTTTTTTATATTCCAACGAATTACTGTTGTTAACATTGCCTAAAAATGACCTGGATCACTCTTTCTTATTTAAAGATAGCATTAAATATGGCATATTATGAAGTAGATGATTCTGTGCATTAACTTTTTCTCCTTTTCGCTTTAGGTTGAGGAGTTGGAAAAAGAAATAGCAGAATCGAGGCAGAAAATTGAATTTTGTCGTGCTAAGATGCAGGAACTTGTAAGAATGCTTATTCTCTCTTTTACTGTTTGTCATTCGGTTTCTTTTCTTTCTTTTTTTTATTTTATGTTGTCTAGTCTGTAATAACTTGAAGATTAGGTTCAATATTAAGGATCTTCGCTCATGTCATAAAGTTTATGTTATTGGTAGTAGTTTGTTGATTCATTAGTGGAAGCAAGGGGCACATTTATGAATTTTTTTTTCTGCACATTAGACGCGACGCGATGTTTTGCTGATATATGAATTCTTATTTTTTGCTAATTGATTTTAGGTTTTGTATAAAAGTCGATGTGACAATCGGCTTAATGAGATAACAGAAAGTGTGGCTGCTGACAAACGTGAAGTATGTCTACTGCCAGTGAATCAGATATTTATAATTCCGAAGTATGCTGCTTAAAACATTAACATAATCAATTTTGATTCTAGGTTGAGACATTAGCTAAAAAGTACGAGGAAAAGTACAAGCAGACTGGGGATGTAGCATCTAAATTAACCATTGAAGAGTCCACATTTCGTGATATTCAGGTATTTATGACCTTCGTCCGGTCAAGTTTTATATCCCGTATCTTTTTATTTATGTATGAACTGTACTTCTTTTCTTTTGTGAACATTTACTTGAGAAATAGATTTTAACAAATTAGACTAAAAATAGTCACCACTTGTTTTCAGGAGAGGAAAATGGAGTTGTATCGGGCAATAGTTAAAATGGAAGAAGGAGGAACCGCTGATGGTGTTCTCAAGGTATGTTACAATCTTATTCGACTTATGAAGAAACTGTGGATTTTTCATGTGATTGTGTTTTTCTGTTTGCTATAGGAGCGTGTTGACCGCATCCAGTCAAGCCTTGAGGAACTAGTGAAACATGTGAATGAACGTTGTAAGCAATATGGGTTACGTGCTAAGCCAATATCACTGATTGAGCTTCCCTTTGGTATTATTCATGATCTTTTTACTTCTGTGCACAACTATAACTTGTTGCAATAAAAAAACTTGGCATATTACTCAACTCAGTTCTGTTCTTTGTCCTTTGTCCTTTATTCAAATAAAACTCTATACTTGATCAATATGGGTTATGTGCTAAGTTAATGATCTTTTCACAAATATCTTTTAAAAGATAATTCTTTGTCGCAAATCCACCTAAAAGATATTTGAGGTACTTGAACATCATGTCCTGGTATTAAAATCAAGGCTCTAAGCTGGTTAGGATTTACGAGTATAGACTTCTAACTTGTTATGAGCCCAAAGGACGTATGAAATGAACTCTCGAATAGATAAAAAGAAACCTTCTGAGTTGACTAAATTAAACTAATTACCCCTGCAAAAAAATATCTTGTGAGGAGAAGGCTGTTTTGAATTTTGATTGATTTTGTATGTTTCTCTGCTATTAATGTAATCTTTATGCTTTTCCGCTATTTAAGTAACCAATTCAGTGCATATGATGGTGGCCATAAGAGTGAACGTCAGTTGTTTTCGATTTTGTAGCTTGACCTTAGTACTGGTGACAATCTGTTGCTGTATTTTATCTAGTTGGTCTGTTTGGTTATGGTTCTCTTAAACAAGTTTGTGGGTTGTCATAATGATTTCACCAAGTTCAGATTCTAGTTTTTATGTGCTCTGAAATTTTAAGGTTATTGCATTCACTTGTAGTTATTTCTATTATGAGATATTTAGGGATTCACCAAAAAATCACTCATCATGGGAGATCGTTTTCCTAATATACTTGGTTTAGTTTGAGTTTATTGCTTACCTTTTATTTTGGGGTGTCTTTAATAAGGTTGGCAACCTGGAGTTCAAGGAGCTGCTGCTGACTGGGATGAAGATTGGGATAAATTTGAAGATGAAGGTAGGTGTGATGGATGTCTGTTGTGTTCATGACTTCATGTCAATTAATCTTCTAGATAATCACACAGTTTCATTGTTGGAACTGTATTTGTTCCTTCTAGGATGCTTGTCACTAGTTCTTGGTGTATATTAGTCCGGATTAAAGTTGTGACAGATTATTTCTGTGGGTCTTTCAGGTTTTACATTTGTCAAAGAGCTTACTCTTGATGCGCAAAATGTTGTAGCACCCCCAAAGCAGAAATCTTCAATTCAAAAAGTAACAGCTTCGGTGATTTATGAGCCAAGTGCTTCCCCCTCAAAGGTTGATTTGAGGTCGGAGAAGAGTCCGACTTCAGGTGAACAAGATAAAGAATCATTCCACGACCAAAGTGAGAATGGCAAGGCAGGTGGCAGTCCTGCTAGTAGGAGTGGTACTGACAGCCAACCACATGATTTCCAAGACTCTGCATTCAGAGAGGGTGCTGGTGTTGATGGTTCTCCCCGTTCTAAAGAAAGACATGGGTTAGTTCTTATGTTACACATGGTTTTTTACCTTTAAAATTTTATTCAGCTTCAAAAAGCTGGGTAGGGCGTTGCATTCAGGATAGGGAAATCTTTCCTTTTATAGACTTCTGCTAAAGTGCTATTTGTGCCTAGGTAGCATGGAACAAAAACAAAATATAAACGAATATCAGGAATCGCCACTTCTGAAATATATAAGTTCTTGAAACTGTTGGAAAACGTGTAAATGATAAAAATATGTCTTAGCCTAGAGGTTAAGATTGAATTTGTGACTCTAGAGGTCACGGGGTTCAAGTCCCACATCGGTGGAGATCGATCCTTATATGTAATGTAAGCGCTTATATGCAAATTTAAAAAAAACAATAGATGAATATATTTATAAATATGTATTCATATGATTTTATTTTTTGTGGAATTAGAAGAATAATTAAATAAACAAAAGCAACACGGTTGCATACTACAAGAAATTATGTAAAGTTGCAAATTATTGATTGAGAATATTAATTGAAAAAGAAATCTTATTTTTGAAGAGTGTTAGTCAAATAGTTGGAGGACAAATTGCCTGGCTAAAACAGTTTTTCCGAGTTTTTATTTCATATAGTTCTATTATCGGCATAAATAGCCCATAAATGTTTCTTAATGTTTCCATGAGTTTCAGTTTCCGAAACGTGGAGATGTTAATGTTTAGGAATTTCTGTGCACCTAGTTTCGTGTTGCAATTATTCTTTTCCCAAGATTTCTGCTATTTAGTGCTTCACGTAGTTTTTGAAATCACCAATGCCATAATTATGCAGTGACTTTGGTGGTGCTGAATCTGCTCGGTCCAGGTATAAAAGTGGAGAAGAACTTCGTTGGGGCACATTTGATGATAACCACAATGATTCAGAATCTGTTTGGGGCTTTGATAAGGTTAGTTGACTTACGTTGCTTTTTGGAATTGAATCGTTATAATAAATGAAAACAATTAGAACTCTCTCATGATTTAAAGTTCTTTTGGAAGACCTAATCTCTAAGAAAAATTTGGATTTCTCTTGTAAATTTCTTCTAAACATTAGATTTCATGAAAAATATAATTGAATTCGTATATTTATGGATCCCGATTGCTGTTAAATTATTTTCTTTTTGTTCTTCCTGGTGTGATTAACAGATTGCTGAATGTTTCTCTCGTAGGATGTGGATCATGATAGAGCCGGTGAAAATTCTCTTTTTGGCATGGGTGAATTTCGGTTAAATCCATTGAAGATAGGGTCCACACTCTCAGATAACTCATACCAGGGGATGATGAGTAAATCAATATTTGATAGCTCTGTACCAAGCACTCCAGCAGATAACCTGGGGAGAAGCATCTTTGCCGATTCTGTCCTTGGTACTCCCGCCTATAACCAAGGAAAGAGCACATTTGCATTTGCTGATTCTGTTCCTAGTACCCCTGCCTATAAGAGCTCCTTTGGATTTCCAGACTCCGTTCCCGGTACCCCTGCGTACAATTTCGGGTTTGATGATCACTCCTTTGACACCCTCTCTAGGTTCGATTCGTTCAATTTGCAAGACGGTGGATCATCTCAACCCCATTCATTCGCGAGATTTGATTCCATGCGCAGCGCTTCTGATCAGAACCAAGGGTTCCCATCAAGGTTCGATTCATTTACAGAATCCCGAGATGCCGATGGGTTCTCAAGGTTTGATTCATTCAGAGACCCGGATCAGAGCCAAGGGTTTTCACGGTTCGATTCGTTTAGGGACACCGATAATAACACCGGCCATGGATTCCCTTCAAGATTCGACTCATTTAGAGAGACCGACAATAACAGTCGCGGATTCACATCAAGCTTCGATACTTCTGACAATGGTAATGCATTTTCTCGGTTTGATTCATTTAATGCCAATGACAGCGGCAATGCCTTTGCGAGGTACGATTCCATTCGTGGCTCTAGAGACTCTGATAATAGTCATCGGTACTCTTTCGAGGATTCAGATCCATTTGGCTCTACTGGGCCATTTAGGACGTCATTTGACGGGGAAACTCCGCGGAAAAGTGCAGATGACTGGAAATCATTCTAGAAGGTTTGCAAGTTCCGATAACTGGAGGTCTTTCTAAACAGACATCATATAGTTTTGTGCTTAGCATGTTGCATGAAGCGCGTTTTAGTGACTTTCGGCACCCTGTTTGCTTGTATGAGTGTATAGAGTCTGGTTATGAATTGTATGCTGTGCCTTTGTGGTGTTAGCACTTGTATGATTTTTTGCAGAATAACTCTTTCCTGTTTTTTAATATTAAATCATTCTTATTATGGTGTAATTTTTTTTAACAAACTCCTGGATTACATATATGTTGATAAATGCTTGGAACGTGCATTCTTGGGGTTGTGTTTACAGTAGACCTGTTCGTCGGGCGGGTCGGGCCAGGCTTGGCAGGTTTTTTTACAAAAAAGGCTAATCCAAGCCCGGCCCAAGCCCATACTTTAGAACTTCAGGCTCGGGTGGGGTTCAAACCGGGTTTACAAGGTCATTCCCAAACCCGGACCAAACCCATGAATATTTTTTTTGTTATAAATTTTTTTATTAAACCATGTTAAAAAAAATATAAAGTAGGTCAAAATATGTTTAAATTTTTAATATAATTGCATTGTTTACGTAAAATCTTTAATATTTAGTAACATTTATTGTAATCAAGTATACAAATTTAATTGGATAAAATATAGGAACTTAAAATAATTATCAATTTAATGTATAAATATATAATAAATAAATAAAATTATTTATCGGGCCGGGTTCGGGCTGGGTTTGGGTATTTAAATAAAAACCAAGCCCGGCCCATAAATTTTCGGGTTTGGGCCGGGTTTTTTTAAAAAACGAGTGTCCAAACCTGGCCCGTTGAAGCGGGCTTAGGCAGGGCCCGGAGGGTACCCCGGCCCGCGAACAGGTCCAGTTTACAGTATGAAGAATGCAATCTAAATGAAGTTAAAAAATTAGATGATGATTTATTAACTTACACAATGTTGCTTAAAAAACAAATGTAATTGCCTAGTGTAACAAGTAAAATTGTTGCCCAAAATTTCCAACTTCAGTTTTGGTGCCAAGAATGTTTTGTTCAAGTTATCGTTTGGAATAAATTCTTTACCTAGGCCGTTAATAGCATGATCCTAAACTGGCCCTAACTCTGTATTATGATCAAAATTTTAGGGATATAGAATCGAATTTGGATTTTCGAGTTATATCAACCTCAAAATGCAAAGCAGTCACACGTGATGTGTTTTTCATTCTCCTATAATTGATGCAATTCGGAACATGATTATGAAAATACTGACTTGCATTCAAACAAGCACAAGTGCATACAAATTTATGAGGCCAAGTAAGTGAGTATATCATGTTTACAAGAGATCTTTCATCTTATATTTCACAAACCACAGCTTATTTTCCAACAAACACAGCAAATATCTATCTCACAGTTATACAAATTTTAGCCCAATCTAAAGAAATCAATTAAAAAAACTCTAAGCAGATTTGGAACCAAAAATCTCCAACAAAGAAGACCATCCAGTGATAGCAATCACAGCTCCAAATGAAATAATGGCTAAATCCACTGCCATGCCGTTTGAACGCGATAAGGTGAAACAAAGCAGGCAAAACAAACCCAAGAACACAGCAAACGCTGCTTCCAACCAATGACAAGAAATCCGCGAAATTCGGTACCGAAAGAGCAACTAAATTGACACCCAATACAACTATCCATCTTAGCCACACACTGTATCTCGAGCCACATAATCTACTCTCTACTACTTCATAAACCGGGTTCATCATTAATGGGAAAGTGAAGAACAGGTTTATGCACAGACCGAAGTGAACTAAATTGCTTATCAATCCCGGCCTTAAATTTGTAGTTATTATATCTTTGGTTGCTTCCCCAAATGCAAAGTAACCCAAAATTCCAAATCCTCCATACAATACAGCAATGAATGCCATACACATAGCCAACACTTTCCCAAACTTGTCCTTGTCTTTTGCTTCGGATTCTATTGGCAATACCATTCCTATTCCTTCAAAGGTAGACACAGCTATACCTAACCCGTAAAAGAACACAGAAAACCCACCAAAAGCCTCTAAAGCCTGCTTGTTTTTCAAGTACATTGAAACATCTTCTACCATTACAACTCCCATTGCACCAAGATCAACCACGTCAGCAAATATGCTTAAAGGGGCTAAATGGGTCAATGTTGGGATAGAATTTAAGCCCAATTGGAAAGGGAAACAACCCCATATATGCTTCGGGACTCAAAACCCCCCCAAATCTTCTCACTTGAATTGTGATTGAAAACATAAGCAAGAGTATTAGATATGAATATAAGGTAACTAACACAAAACCCAGCTTGAGACAGTATAACCATATCAACAGCAAAACGCCCAATTGGACCACAAACAGCGAAACCCACATCACCAAAAGAAGAAATCATTGAAAATCCTAAATTGGATTCAAGTTTGCGGCGAGTGTGGACAAGAAGCATCATACAATAGTAAGTAAGGGCAGCGACAGTGATAAGCATAAGAGAGCCCATCACCCATCCAGTCTTTTTGAAGGTATAAGGAAGGCCTAAAACTCCAGCTCCAACTATGGCCATGAACACATTGGCAAAGGTTTTAGATGTGGAAGAAAGCGGAGGTTTCTTGCCCAAAAGTGGCGTGTCTTCTCTTGGAAGTGATGGTACTTGGAGAACATGAGAAGATGTGCTTGCTTCCTTATCAAATCCCATGGGTGATCTTCAATTCAGCAAAATATTCAAATTTGGGTGGGAAAGATTGAAACTTTATGATGCATTGAGCAAGAAAGAGCCAATGCTGAATGGGAAAAGATTGGAACTTTGAAAACCGATTATATATATGATTTGAAGATGCTTGATCTCAGAAATGGGGAAGAAATAGTGTTCCCCATAATGAGGGAGGCAACTGATTATTAGGCCAGTTGGAACTTGAAAAGAAATATCGAAGTTCATAATTCAATTAACTCTTTTATAAGATTAAACTTCGTAAAAACGTGGCCTTCTTTAGTTCCAGATTTTTTTAAATTCACTTCGTTAGTTGCATGGTTATTTTCACGATACTGTTCTTTCATGATTTCATAAATCATAAAAATAGAATCATGGATTTGGTAGTTCTTCGTGATTTTCTTTTAAATCAAACTAAATTTTAAAAAAATCATATCATACCATATTATCAATCCAAATATAAAATTTTAAAAGAATAATACCGCACCGTACTATACCATACCATACCCTACCGTATTTAAATGAACCATGAAAAACCACGAGTTGAAAAGAAATATCACTGTTAATAATCCAATTATATATATATGATTTGAAGATGCTTGATCTCATAAATGGGGAGGAAATAGCCTTCCCCATAACGAGGAAGGCAACTGATTATTTGATTAAAGCAATTAGGCAAGTGAAAAGAAATATCAAAGTTCATAATTCAATTAACTCATTTATAAGATTGAACTTAAAAGAAACGTGAAAAGAAATATCTAAGTTAATAATCGAATTAACTCTTTTATATGGTTTAGCGGCGGCAACGATTCACCGGAGGTAGAGAAGACAGAGGAGAGACCATATTCTTACCCCCATAACACAGACACCCAGAGAAATATAGAATTGAAAATTCGCGTAGAATATTTACGGCAATGACGACGGAGCAAGGCTTGATGATAACATTCCAATCCACAATCAAGTCAGAAAGATATAGGCAAGTCTATTCATATCGTGTGTTTTCATCGATTAGATTTCAACTTGTTAGTAGAGGAATCACCGGCGGTCGTCATTTATCATCGTCATCTTTAGAATTAGCCACAGCCACACCTATAAACCCGAAACACTAGTACAAATATACAGAGACCTCACCCAAATATCAGTTTTTAAACCTTTGAATCCTCTTTTTTTATTTTTATTTCACTGTTTTTTTATTTTTCTATTTCGAGATTTAATAGGGTTTTGGAAGGGTTGTAGAGTGGAGATTGCGAACCGAAGAAGGAGGAGGAGTCGGTAGTGGAGGCGACGATGTGGTGGTCCACCGGTGAGGTGAAGGAAAAGGAGTTTTGACCAATGGGTTTTGGAAGTGTATTTTATTTCGGGGTTTTTACCCACCTGATGCATATAATAAAGTATTTCAATTGGATAAATTAATTAACAAAATACATATTTTTCAAATTTATATGTTCCCCTCTAATTAACTACCGTATCTTCACTAATTAATTAATCCATAATTTGCGGCACATTCCATATAGAACGCAACCACCTGCAAAATAGGAACAAAAAAAACGATCCCAACCTTCTTCAACCCACGTTTCTCCTTCCATCATTTACCTAAGAAAACAGGAATCAAACACTCTGCAAAATAGAAAAAATTGTAACAAGATATCGAGGGACAAGCTGCCACAAGAAATCTGCAAAAGAGGGACAAGAAGTAAAATAGGAAAAATTGTAATCGATTCCACCCTCTTGAAATCGATTCTCCATCAAAATCATCACCCTAACCCCAAAATCAGAAAAAAGGAACTGCAGGAAGAACATCAAAGACGGCGAGAGATTAGAAACCGATCGGAGATTTCTTCTATATAGTAAGTTTTCTATTTTGATATTATTTCGAAAGTGTATGGTGTATATGGGTTTGAAACTCATTCACTAAATTCCTATTGTCTGATTGTACTGTTTGGGGTTTTTTAGGTACTAAATCTCATCAAATGGCTTTTTTTTGGAAAGTTTATGGTTTTTATGGTTGAGATTCCCAATGATTGTAGTAAAAATCGAGATTCGAACCATGATTTGATTCTAAATATGGTTTAAATGGTTGGGGTTAGATTAAGATGTTTAATCAGAATTTGAATCTAGGGTTTATGAAAATAGTTTTTGTACATGTGGATAGGTTATATGGTTGTGTATACGTTGCCTGTGAAAAAAAAATTTTGATTCTTTACAAATGTTATTTTGAATATGTATAAGTAATGGAATCAAACACCTACAAAATTACAAATCCTCTCACCCCTCTGAATGTTGTGTTTGTCACTAATGTAGCTCAACAAACTAACTGGTATGTTTTTTTTATCTTTACATCTCTATTGCAAAAACCATGAATATAAATTATAAAGCATTAATCGAATGAACTTTTACTGCAGCGATTGTGGGCTGTTTGTTTTGAGCTTTGCAGAATATCTAATAGAGCATCGATCGATTCTAAGTGAGCTCGATGTTCAACTTCACAGGGTAAGACTCGTCTTCAGTCTGTATTGCCATGGGAAAAGAAAATTCGACAACAATGAAGCTAGCAATGAAGATTGAGAGAATTGATTGTTAATCCTGAATTGAACTGATGTTTCACATTGAACTGATATTGTTTCTGTAAAAATTTTCGAATATATGTGCATATATGTGCATTCTACTACTACTGTACATCTAACGAGTACATTTAACCAAGAAACAAATCTATCATTATAAACATTATACAAACATAACCATACAACAATAGTAAAACTCATACACATTTTCAAAATGAATTAAACACATTATACAATTACAACCATACAATAGTATCCAAACCCATACATATCAACATATATAAACTATCTACATTATGCAATTACAACCATACAGTAATAAAATCCATACATATCAAAATGAACTATACATATTAAGCAATTACAACCATACAACAGTAGCAAAATTCATAAATATTAAAATGAACTATACACATTATGAATTTAAAACCATACAACAGTAGCCTTCAGTCTGTATTACCATGGAAAAGAAAATCTGACAACAATGAAGCTAGCGATAAAGATTAAGAGAATTGATTGTTAATCCTGAATTAAACCGATGTTGCACATTGAACTGATATTGTTTTTTTAGAATTTTCGAATATGGTTGTTAATTTTGATTTTTAAGATTTTGGTTAGGTGCATATATGTGCATTCTTCTACTGCTGTACATTTAACGAGTACATTTAACCAAGAAAAAAATCTATCACTATAAACATTAAACAAACATAACCATACAAAAGTAGCCAAACTCATAAACATTTGCAAAATGAACTAAACACATTATATAATTACAACCATACAACAGTGTCCAAACCCATACATATCTACATATATAAACTATACACACTATGCAATTACAACCATATAGTAATAAAACCATACATATCAAAATGAACTATACATATTATGCAATTACAACCATACAACAGTAGCAAAAACCATACACATCGAAATGAGCTATACACATTATGCATTTAAAACCATACAACTGTAGCTAAACTCATACACATTATTTATTTTCTCCATTGTTTTGTTTGTAAGCAGTTTTATATATAAATCATGAACATCTCCCCCTTCGATACTGTCTTCATTGTACTCCAAAACATTATCAATTCCCATGTGTACATTGGTACGACATAGTTCATCAACAACTGCAAAAGAGTAACAACAATTAGAAATGTATTATAATGTTTGGACACATTTGAGTCACTACCTATACATAAAAGTGAGAAACCATGCACATTCTATTCACAAAAACCATTCACATTTTGATTTATGAAATAACCAATATACTACTGCATAAATATGTATAAACTATACACTGTACATAATGAAAACAAGCATGAATAATTACAAATGTATTATTATGTTTGTACACAATCGAATTACTAATCTATGCATACATGTGATAAACCATACACATTCAAATAAAACAGAACCATACAACAGAATGCATACAACTAAACAATTACTTTCGTAATTTAAAGGTAAAATAGAAACTCATTTGTTTGAAAAAATACGTACCAGCAAGTTGCACAAGTTCGTTCATCATTAAAGTTGTAAAAAGTGGATACTGCATTGGATCATCAGTGCGAAAATTGTGATCATAAATAAAATCGTAATGACATATCATCGTTAATTTTCATTAGATTTGATCTAGAACGAAGCTGAAATTAAATCAATAAATTAACTCTCAATGGATCTAATATCAAACTTTAAAAAATAACAGACTGCAATTCTTTGAAACTCGGGTTTTTTTGGATAACAATGTCGTAATCACTGTAATCAACGAAATCCTTCTCGGGATACATAAGAATATCAATTTCTTCCATTAGAGATTAATGACAAAATCGAAAGGAAGAAACAGAGAACAAGAAGAAGCAAAAAACCGGGATTTAAAGATGGGAAAAACAATCTTTACTGATGAACGTGAAAAAAATAAAAAAAAAAGAGAACCAAAGAGAATCAAGATGGGAAGAACAATCTTTGCTGATGAACATGAAAAGAATAAAAAACAGAGAACAAAGGAGAAAAAAACTAACGTGAATTCAAGATGGGATGAACAAATCTTTGCAGATAAGGGAGAATCTTACAAATTAAAAAACTGTCATAATAAACGTTAATTAAAAAGGAAGAAATGGTTTTAATTAAAACTCTTAAATAAGTAATTTTAATTTAATAAAAGGGTATTTTATTAAAAGAAATATTAAAAAGGGGTAAACAATTAAAAATGTTTTAAAAGGGGTATTTCATTAAAGTGAAACCTCATATAGGGTAAAAACCACAATTTCCCTTTTATTTTTGTGTTCTTTCGATTTACTAGTAATTCAATTCAATGTTTTGACTAATAATTTTTTTTTCAGAAATTAGGAACAATGCAGGCGACTCCAACCCAAGGTTTCCGATTTTTTTTCACTTTGGAAGAAAGTTATGACCACTACATCAAGTCTAGTGTTTTGATTAATAATGTTTAAAGGTGAGACTGTTAACAAATGAAACGTCATTATTCTTTAAAGAGAAATAGCTTTTTTCAGAAATACTCATGGCCACATCAATTTTAATCACGGAGTTAAGAAAAAAACTCATTATTTGCTAGTGTTTGTAATCACAATCTACTTTTTGAAGAAATAGATTTCACAAAACTTATTTTGTAAAATAGAGAAACTACAATGCATCTTTTTAAAATTACTCCCTTTAATAAAGATAAGATGTTGAAACCGAAGAAAACAACTTTTACCATTTATGTAAAAGTAAAGAAATTAGGAAAAAGAGAAAAAGCATATGTCATAATAATGAACAATTATTCTAATATCTAGTAAAGATAATAAATAGATCACTATCTATCATATTTATAGGAAAACTGTTATACATGGGGTTTATTAGGCCTGATTTGTCATACTCAACTCCACAACTCGGTCAACATATGCAAATCCCCTGCAAACATCACCTACAACGTCACTCCACACTCTAAATATCTAAAAGGTACAATTAACTGTGGCCTTTTTCGGTTCTAGCACAAATGATTTATAAGTTACAAGCAATCAAGCATAGTCTGATGCTGATGGTGGAAGATGCAAAGTAAGTAGAAGATCCCTCATTGAATAGTGTTTTTTTTTTTTTTTGTTGAATTCTCTACTTTCATGGAAAACCAAAAAGCAGACAATATTTAGCAAATCTCCAGCCAAGGCCAAATATAGGAGCAGACTAGTTGACTCTGGTTATTGTAGCAACTGTTAAACAGCTTGCCGACTTGTTTCACTAAGCTTGCACCTTTCAGACACGTGATTCCAGTCCTCACAACAACAATACTGTTGGTTTGATGATAGAATGCCAAAGTGCTAACTCAGCAATCCAGGAGATTAGCCAACTCAGCAAGGCAATAACCCTGCTCATCACTATTATACTTCTTATTTTCGAATTAATGAAAGTTCATCTTCCAATTCTCTTTTCTATGTTTTTCAACTGCTCTTAAAAGCATAGCTAGCTATTTTTTTCTTGCAATCTTTAAGAACCGAATTTGATTTCATATCATCTCGGATCCAGGTGGGCAACAGCTAATTTTTCGCTGTCTTGATATTTTGATTTTAAATATGTGGGCTTTTTCAATGGATTGAAGTTGGAAAAGATAGCAAGTATATGAACTTGTAGATTGGGTTCAATATTATAAAAATCTGTGCTCATATCAGTTAGTAGTTTGTTGATTCATTAGTGGAAGCAAGGGGGTACATTTGTATTTTTTTCTTATGTACTTTTGTAGTCGATGTGGCAATCGGCTTAACGAGACAACACAAAGGGTGGTCAATGACAAACTAGCGAAGCAAATATTTAATACGGTAAATAATTTTAACCTTTCTCATATTTGATATAATATACTTGGATATCCCTGTATTTTAAAAATTAATTCATAAATTATATCAAACCTGAGGGGTTTATAAATATTTACCCTATTTAATATTTCAAACGTTTGCTGCTTGATACATTAACTTAATCAAATTTGATTCTAGGTTGAGACATATAAATTACCGAGGAAAAGTACAAGCAGGCTGGGGATGCAGCATCTAAATTAACCATAGAAAAGAGTCCACATTTTCTTGATATACGGTCAAATTTTCCTATCCCATCTTTTTATTTTATGTATGAGCTGTACTTCTTTTCTTTACTTGAGAAATAGATTGTAATAATTTAAGACTAAAAATAGTCACCGCTTGTTTTCAAGAGAGGAAAATGGATTTGCATGAGGCAATTGTTAAAATAAAAGGAGGGGGAACTGCTGATGGTTTTATTTTTTAATTGATTTCTTGTCATAATATATGATCAATTACTTGATTTTGAAAATACAGAAATACATTCAAAGAAGCACAAGTGCATACAAATTTATGAGGCCAACTAAAGGATCATATCATATATATCATGCTTACAAGAGATCTTTCATCTTCATATATTACGAAAACCACAACTTATTTTTCAACAAACACACCATACATCTATCTATCTCATACTTGTAATATTTTAGTCCAATCTAAAGAATTCAATTAAAAAAAACTCAAGCAGATTTAGGACCAAAAATCTCCAACAAAGAAGACCATGTTCCAGTGATAGCAATCATAACTCCAAACGAAATAATGGCTGAATCCACCGCCATGCCTTTCCAACTCAACTCGTCTTTAAACGCGATAAGGTGAAACAAAGCAGGCAAAACAAACCCAAGAACACAGCAAACACTGCTTCCAACCAAAGACAAGAAATCCGCGAAATTTGGTACCGAAAGAGCAACCAAACTAACTCCCATTACCATTATCCATCTCAGCCATACACAGTATCTCGAGCCGCATAATCTCCTCTCTACAACTTCATAAACGGGGTTCATCATCAACGGGATTGTGAAGAACAGGTTTATGCACAGACCGAACTGAACCAAAATGTTTATCAATCCAGGCCCTAGATTTGTAGTTATTATATCTTTGGTTTCTTCCCCAAATGCAAAGTAACCCAATACCCCAAATCCGCCAAATAGTACAGCAATGAATGCCATACACATGCCCAACACTTTCCCAAACATGTTCTTGTCTTTAGCTTCGGATTCCAATGGCAATACCATTCCTATACCTTCAAAGGAATACACAGCTACACCTAACCCGTAAAAGAACACGGAAAACCCACCAAAAGCCTCTAAAGCCGGCTTGTTTTTTAAGAACACAACTACATCTTCTACCATTACAACTCCCATTGCACCAAGATCTACCACGTCAGCAAATATGCTTAAAGGGGCTAAATGGGTCAGCGTTTGGATTGAATTTAACCCCAACTGGAAAGGGAAACAACCCCATACGTACATAGCTTTGGGACTCAAAAACCCCCAAATCTTCTCACTTGAATTGTGATTAAAAACATAAGCAAGAGTATTAGATATGAATATAAGGTAACTAACACAAAACCCAGCTTGAGACAGGATAATCATGATATCAACAGCAAAACGCCCAA
>CATIWQ010148370.1:0-20732 GCA_949673415.1 Euphorbia schlechtendalii | reverse complement strand
TTTTTTTTTTCTAATTACCAGGCAAAATAGCGCGACTTGTAAGTAATTGGATTAATCCCAATGAACCCTAATTCCTTCTAATAATGGAGAATCCGGAAGCTGCAGACGTGAAGGTTTGTTGGTATATTTGTGGCCGTGTTGATCATCCTTCTTGCGAGCTTTCGATTTTTATTCTTGTGATAATTTTGGATTATTAGGAGCAATCAACTGGTACTACTGTGGATAGGTACAATGTCGAAGCCGCTGAAATTTTAGCAAATAATGCTCAGGTTTGAATTTATGAGTAGCTTTTATGTGTTCTTATTTAATTTCTTTTTCTAGCTAATGTGAGGAGTAACATCTAGTTTTATCCCTAAATTTCAGCGCTTGCCTATCATCCAGGCAGCACCGATATATGAGCAACTGCTGTCGTTGTATCCTACAGCTGTGAGTTCCTTTGCCTGCTTTGGATTTTATTTTACCGAATTAGAATAGCAAATCATTCAACTATTTTTTGGTTTCTATAAAATGAACTTCTCATTGTCTGTCTCTACATCTGTTTGCTTTTTTGTGTGTTTTAAAATTGTTACTACGAGAGACTAATCTACCTGCAAGGAATATAACATGTTTGGGTTATTGGCGCCTGATTTTATCCTTTATTGATGTTGAGCGTAGGCAAAATTTTGGAAGCAATATGTGGAGGCATATATGACTGTGAACAATGATGATGCTATAAAGCAAATATTTAGCCGCTGCTTACTGAATTGTCTTCAAGTTCCTCTTTGGTATGTGCTTTTCATTATGTTGGTATTTTCTTGTCAAATGTTTCCTATTAATTTCTTATGCAACTTGTTTGTGGTCTCTGGTTTATTATTCTTAAACAGTTAAACTTGTTCTATCTGTTGGAGATGTAATCCCATATAGGATATATATGATGTGGGATTACATCTTCAAGACTTCAACACTATCCCTTTTGTGCTTTTGCACCCAAAAGCTCTTCTCACCTCTACCCTTCCTTGCACTTTAATAGTTAGCAAGACAGTTTAACCTGGGCTCGCAGTTTGTGCAGTTTTCAACAGGTCCTCTGATATTAATTGTTACAAAAGATCAAATATCATGAAGTATTGTTCAACTCAAATCAAATCATTTCATTATTGCTTTTTACATAATGAATAACAAAATTTGCTAAATTGTTATTTTTGAATCAGTAGGCTCAGATTCTTCACTGCTAGATTTTGCTTTCTTGAACTCAAATCGACACTGAAAAACTTAGGGCTTAGATCAGATTATTGCAAAAAGTTGAATGAGTTTTATCTGAAGTTGAATTAGGAAAATGAAGGGATCACGTTGCCAATAGACGGTATAAGATGAATCTGGCCTGGAATAACCGTAAAAGATAAAGTGAATCAATTATTGTTGTAAGAACTAAGGAGGAGGAACTGCAAGGAACAACCCAACATTAACGAGAAGAAGAGATAAAAGATTTGGCCATGATGGTGGGAAAAAGGTCATGATGCAACTTAGTTGCACAAGCTAGTAACAAATGCTCATTGTTTTTTAACTTTCTACTTTCGAGTACTATGCTTTCTTGTAGAATGGTTGGCCTAAATGAACTACCTTGTACCCGGGATCAAGAAAACTCAGGCTTTATCCAGCATGCATCTGTCATCATCATGTCTATAACTTGCTTCACCCTGTATTTCCTTTGCTTCATCATGTTGCTAATTTTCTTTTGTGTTTATATGCAACTGTACATCATTCCACTACATTTTTAGCTTCTTATGCTTAGACTTTTAGAGCCAGTTTGCTGATCTACAATAAAGATAGGTTATTAATTTTTTCTCTCATACATGCCCTGCTTTGGAGGCTTGATGGGATATGTTGTAGTTGAGATGCTTCAGCTAGGGAACATTGGTTATTAGATAGCTTATGGTTTTACGTTTTTTGTGTTGCACATTGAGAAGGTATCATACCCTTAACTTTGTGTTTTTCCTATTTTCATTGATGCGAAATGTTTAACATAAAAGAAACTTTTTCACTTCTTTAGGCGCTGCTACATTCGCTTCATTAGAAATGTCAATGACAAAAAGGGCATGGAGGGTCAAGAGGAAACAAGAAAAGCTTTTGAATTTATGCTTGGTTATGTAGGTGTGTTTTCTTCTGATATCAACTGAAGATAGTTTCTTTAACTACTGTTGACGTCATGAAATATTTGTGTTCAGCTTATAGTAGGTTCCTGTTCAAAATAAAAAAATTATGTTGGCATGCTAGTTTTTAGTTTGAATACTGGCCTAATGCATTAACACCCTTTTAAAGTTGGCTCAGAGAATCGGATGCCACCCTGAAGTTACAAAAGGTCCAGATACCCCTCTTAAGTTGGCAATTTTGAACTAGTTAGCCCCCTCAACGTCACGTGTCAGAATTTCGTTGGTTTGACTTTTCCAAGATGTAATTTTTCTGATTTTTCTCTCTCCAACCAGAAGTTGACACGTGGCATTGATGGAGCAAACTAGTGCATTTTTGCCAAGTTAGGGGGGTTAACTGGTCTTTTTAAAAATTGAGGGTGGCATCTGGGTTTTCTGAGCCAACTTTAGGGGGGTGTTGATGCATTTGGCCTTGGCTATATTTTAATATTAGTGTGGAATGTGTTTAAATGTTAAAATATTCATTTATACTCTGTCTTTCTTGAATATAATAATAAAACTGAGAATTTTACTAAAGAATATTCCTTTCTTTTCTATTTCTTGAGCAAATATAATAAGACCTAAGATGCCAACTGACTATGCAACAAAAGTCTTTGCATAAAGCATATCTAGAATTTTCTGTTGAGGATACATAGAAAATTTCGAAAACTTACTCCTTCAGAACATGAAATTACAACATTAAAATTCATTTTGCATGTGTACTTGTAAATATTCTTGACTCCTCATTGAGTTCAAGTGTTGTGCGATGTCTGTTGTTTTCCATTTCAAATCTCTCAAAATAACCATGAACATTGTACTGTAAGAAATGATGTTGCAGTCTTACTTGGTATTACACTCTCCCTCTCTCATGCACCCATAGCTAGACCATTGATTGGGTACGAGTTCTCTTAAAAATATATATTTTCTGATGCATGTGATACCAGGAGCAGACATATCATCTGGGCCTGTATGGATGGAGTACATAGCCTTTCTAAAGTCTCTGCCGGTCTGTTAATTTCTGATTTCTTCTCTCTATTTTGAGTCACATACACATGAATTTGGTGGCATTATACATCCCTCTAGTGTTTACTTATATGATTTAATACTTTGTTTCCTCGTTGGACTTCATAATTTCTCATTAGTTTCTTAGTATGTGATGACATTCCAGGTTCAAAATGCACAAGAAGAGTCGCAGCGTATGACTAATGTAAGAAAAGTATACCAAAAAGCTATTGTTACTCCCACCCATCAAATAGAGCAAATATGGAAGGACTACGAACATTTTGAAAACTCTGTTAGCCGGCAATTGGTACTACTTTGTTTCTGGCGTGCCTTTCTTGATTTGAAACATTTCATGATAAAACATGTATGCATGTATGTCAGTATTGCATGCATGCATGGCTTTGTTGTTATGCATACTGCAATCTAATTTTTCGTCGATATCAGGCTAAGGGATTGGTTTCTGAGTATCAACCAAAATATAATAGTGCCAGGGCTGTCTATAGGGAGCAAAAGAAATATGTTGATGAAATTGACTGGAATGCTCTTGCTGTACCCCCAACGGGCTCTTCCAAGGTAATTTTCAAATGCTTTTTGAATTTGCTGATATTCTTCTTTTCTGCTTCTAGTTATCAGTCTTATTATTTGATGCTTTATTCGCTGTTATTTATTGCATCTCTGTGAGCAAAATTTCAATAGAAATTTGCTAATTGACTAGACAACTAGCTGCTTCTCTATTGAAGTGTTTAATATCATTTGTCAGATGTTCCTCCAATATTTTTGTGGTGGAACTTTGTTTACCTCAGTTCTCATTACTGGCCAGTACTTCAAAGACCATTGGTCCAATATTCGAGACTTCATGTAACCCAACTTACAAAAAGGCATGAGTATATGATGGTAGAAATGGTCTGTTTTGTTTCTTGCAAAAACATCTTTTTCTTCTCGCCAAAAATACATTTTTGGGCTCTATGGTATAGCTCGTCTACTCATTAAGACCACGTGCTATGAAAATTACCTGAATGGTCTGTGGTATTCATTCTGTTATCCAATTGGCCAATTTTGAATTGAGAGGGCACATGAGCTTCACACAATGTTAGTCAATGGCAAGCGAGCTTAAAAGAATCAAGTGGCCTGTTCAATTTGGCCCAAATGGGTAAAGGAATGAATACTATAGGGACCATTTAAGTAACGCTAATATTTAATACTATAGAGACCCAATGGGTATTTTGGCTATACAAGTCATTTTTATTTCTCCATGCTTATCCGACTAGTCTACACTTAGTTCAAACCCAAAAAAAGCTGAGCTATCATCCTTTGTTTTAACCTTCATGGGTGTATTGTGTTTGTTTGAAATAAATTTTTTTATCTGAATATATTCCTTAAATAATTAGATTTCTGTTTGGGAAAAGAATTACATGGTTAGATTTATATATTTTTTAATACCTATGACCTTCTTTGTGTTGACACTCGTTGTAAGCCTTCTTGAAAATTGATATTGTTTCTTTTAGCGCTGACTTTCCGTGGCTACATCTTGTTGAGGGATACATAATCAGCTTTCCTTGTTTTACAGGAAGAACTGCAATGGATGGCTTGGAAAAGATTTTTAGCTTTTGAAAAGTAAGAAGCATGTGCCTTTCTTTTTTCTTTTTTCCGTTCTTTATATATAAGAATTATCCTCTTTGGATTTTGTCCTTCATTCTTCCCCTTATCATACTTCTCCTATTGTGCCTCCAATATTGAAATGACAGTGACAAATAATGCAAAGACAACACTTTTTTTTGTGTAGGCTAGAATGGCGAAACTAATTAATACTCTAGGTCCTTATTTCTTGTATGTAAGATGAATGAAAACTGCTAAAATTGCCTATGTGTCTATGAAATTCGTTAGGCACATAAGCTTCCCTTATGTATAGAGCTCTAGGTATGTGGAACTTGAACTTCTATTTAGGCTTGGTTCTTTTGCTGAAGGTGGAGTTGGGGTCACTGATAGAAAATAGGTATAGAATAGCTCAAAGGATGGATTGGAAATGATTTTAAATAATATAACTCAAGCAGTGATTACAACCTATATTAGTCAATAATAAACTACGAACAAGCAAGATAACAAACCGCTTAACCTTTCCTAACAGTCACATCATGGCAGTTTTATGCTATACATCTTTTTTGCACTAATGGACGTAATAGTAGGTGCCTAAATGTATTTTTTGATTTTCTTTTTTATGAGTAGTGCAGATTTCGGTTATTAAACAGAATATCCTTTATAAAAAGTATTTCTTTAATTATATAGATTATCCATGCGATTTCAATTTCTTATCTTCTAGATTTATGTTGAAGATTATATAAGCAAATTCATGTGATATTTAAAAGTGCTGACTTTGTCTGTTTTATAGCTTTAAAATTCAGATTATCCAGCCAAAGTAATTAAAATTAATTTCATATTACTCTTCTCATTTTAGAGGAAACCCACAAAGGATAGATACTGCATCTTCCAATAAGCGGATTGTATTCACGTATGAGCAGGTAAATGAAAGCTAAATGTTCATGTTTTCAGTCTCTTCCCCCCGTGTGTTACTGAAAGCTCGCTTTTTTAACTTTTAAATTTCAAAAACTAAAATTGGTTTACTTTCTATAGATGAAGCAAACATGTGGCTCTGCCTCATACACAAACACATGCACTCACACGTGCACTCTCATTCTGCATTGAAGAATATAAGTGAATTATGGTTACAACTATATCCTTTTGTTATGTGTACAACCATAGTAGTTAAATGCGCAAGCCCGCACCTAGACGTCAAGGTGTAGTCACTGCACCTTGGCAGGATGCAAGGCGCCGGGCAACACTAAGAGTCAATGGCTTATCCAGCCATCCAGGTGAATATTGTTAGGGATCGAGTTCTAAATTTTATTTTATAAACTAAATTACAAGATAAAAATATTTTCTTATATGAAAAAAACAAACAAACTAAAACACATGTTTTAGTCAAAATATGGTAGCAAGTAGTACTTGGTTAAATACTTTTGTTTCACCTAACTAATAGTTTTGTAATTTTTGAGGATTGTCTACATAGAGCAACAAAATAAAAACAAATTGAATAAAAAGTTAAACCTTTAACTTTGAATAATAAAACTAAAAGTAATCACCAATAACCGAGTATATTAACTTACCAGCGACAAAAAATATCAAATTGCTGAAATTTCTTTTTCAATTAAAATTTGGAATTAATGGTGAAAATATGTAGTTGACCATATGTTTAACTTTTTAATTAATAGTTTTATATTCATTTAAGTATATGTGGTTTTTGTTTGAGTAATTTTCTTATATTAATTTATAAACTCATTTGATATTAATAAATATTACTTCATGTGAACATCCAACTTTTATTTTATTAAAAATATTAGAATTAAAAGAACCATAAAAAAAAGCCCAAGGCTTTAGCTCTTGGGCTTTGTTTTTAGAATAAGAAGTCCCATTGCCCATACACTCCCTTCATCTTCTATGTTTCATCTCCTGCAACTAGCGATTGAATTCTTCAATGTCAGACCAAAAGGGGTTTCAATTTTTTTCAAGCATGGGGGGTCACTTGACCCTCCACCCCTTGGATTCGCCCCTGCCGAGTGTGGTTGAGGTGCGGGCCTTGTGCAACTAAAAAATTGGACCGGGAGATTTTGTGTGCTCGTTTAGAGTATAAAATGAAGAATGCAAGTGAGAGAAATGAAGTGAGAGCAAAATGCTACTAGATTCCTGATATGAAGAATTTGAGTCCTGTTTTAGTACTTTTATTTCTTTTGTTTTACTGGGAAAGAAAACAACTTCTCCGTTCCTTTTTATGTCTTTCTATGATTTTCACCAAAATCAATGATAGATTTCTTGCGTAGTTAAAGTAACTAATTTATCGTACGTATCTTTATATTAAAATTCTGTTTTTCTCGTTAGTTACTAATTTGTATTTCCGCAGACTGCATTTTCTTTACACAATTTTAATCATCAACCAATACATATATAAACATACAAAGACACTCGACCCACCTATCAGTTATCACATACATGAACCCTGGATTTGTTACTGCTACTCCTAACACTCCCCCTCAAGGTGGAGCATGCATGTCCAACTTGATACAAACATATAACAATTTCAAATTACAACAAAAGCAAAATATAACAACACACTAAATCGAATTTGTAACATCAAGAACTGATAATGAAGTACGGGATGCTTTAAGAAGCCAGTAGAACTTTTGAAAAACCATCATCTAAGACAGAAACTAGATCCAAAACCGAGATCCCCAAACGATGCATTCCTTGGCAAACTTCAAACGCGGACTCTCATTCCTACCATTGCCACAAATAACATTGCACATAGATATGATATTTGAAGTATCCAAATTCCATAAGCTCAATCCCAATACACCAAAACATAAGAGCGAAAGTAAGAAAGAAATACATGAACAAAACCATTCAGGACATTTTCATTGATAAGAAAGCATAAACATGAAAACAAAGGGAGTCCTAACCAAAATATTAGATTTCCAACATAAAACCCTAGATAAGACTGTGATACCATGTTGATTTTAGAGGTTACATTTTCTCTATAATGTAGTTTACATTATTCATCAACAACCAAGACATGCATGCATACAAAGACACTTGCCCCATACTTATGACATGCATGAACCCATACCTTAATCCATACTCTATTATTCATATCGCTGCTTCTACTATAGCAACTGCTGCTACTTTATAACACCATTAATATATGATCTCTCCCCCTAATATTTTTCATAAATATGGATTTTGAGGAGGCTGGGCTTTGAATCCAAGAATTTCCACCTCCCTTAATTAATACAAGGGTATATCAGAAAAAAAAAGGTGAAAATGCATTAATAATCTAACTTGATAAATAAAAAGATAAGAATATAAAAGCTTAAGAGACAATTATTTTGGAACGGAGGAAGTATTAGATAATGGAGTATGTGTTTTAGTTGAAGAATGATTCTTAAATCTGCATTTCCTGGCCCCAAAGACTCCCTCTCTTATTTTTTCATTTAGTTTCATTTTTTTTTCTTGAAAATGGATTTTAGCCCTATTTTTTTTTATCATTTTTTGTTCTACCTCTTCTATAGCCCATCTCTTTTTTTGTAGATCATAGTAGTTAAAGGCACACCTCAGATGTGCCTAGGAGCGATCTTGTGCCTTGAGTGTGCCAATGCTTGATCTTGAGCCTTGAGTGCGCCTCAGACGCCCCTAGGCTCAAGGCTCAATCTTGTGCCTTGAATGCGCCTTGCGCCCTTGACTACTATGTTGTAGACAACTAAATCCATAATTGCGTTAAATATAAATACTTTAACTACAAGATAGAGATAAATAATTTGATTAAAATCTATATAATAAAAATTAAACATATATTATTTTTTATCTAGTTAATACGAGAAAATCATTATTTTAACTTATATAACAAAGACAAAATTGTGTTCTTTCTGTATCTAGAATAATACAATATATGATTAACTCATTATTAATAAGTGATGAGTTTTATTAGTGTTTATTATTTTAATATTTATTTTTTATTAATATTTTTTTTTATATTTTCGGTAGTTGTTTGGTCGTGAAGCGGTAGTTCTTTCCAAATTGTAGGCAAATGTTCCACTTCTTAAACTGAAAGCACACTAGATAGACATAGATTCATATCTTGTTACAATGACAACTTGTCCTTTCACATTTAAATCCATCATCTAAAGTCACAATCTGTTCAGGTCTTAAGTCATTCCAGAAAACCTTCGTTTATGGCTTTATTTTGAGTGACTGTTTCTTCTTAAGTTCATTATAGTGATGAATTCTTCCACATTTGTATCCAGTGCTTGATTTATCTGTATCACTATCCTGATATATGGTATGACTATGCTGCTTGGCATGCTAAGGGTGGCGCTATTGATGCTGCCATCAAGGTTTACCAACGGGCAATGAAGGCTCTCCCAGGTTAGTTTTATTTATCCCATTTCTCTTTTAGTGTGATTTAAATTCATGAATTGCCTTTTTCTTTCTCATGTATTCTGTTGTCTTTTTTTTCCCAACCATTTTCTATGGGCCAGAAGATGCCTTTTTTTTTTTTTCGCTGGCGTTCTTTATCATTGTTGTCTTTAGACTAAAGCAATTTATTGTTTACCACCAGATTCAGAGATGCTCAAGTTTGCTTATGCTGAGTTGGAGGAATCCCGTGGGGCAATCCAGGTATTTGCAACAAATTATTTCCTTGTGCTTTCTTTTCTTTCCCTTTTTAAAATTTTTAGTAAACGTGATCTTTTTCTTTGATTCAGCCTGCAAAAAAAATATATGAAATTCTTTTGGGAGATGGTGTTGATGCTACAGCTCTAGCACATATACAAGTAAGAAATTTCTTCATTTATAATTTTTTTATCTTAATGAGAACATTTTTGTTTTGTTGGAAAGTAGGAGTGTCTTTTTGCATGATAAAACTACCAAATATGGGTATAAATGGAGTGGTTGATTTGAAATGAATTTGTTTCATTAATATCAGCATAATTAAGTTTTTTTTAGTTAATGCGCCTACCATGTGCCTTGAGCCTAGGCTCCAGGACCCCTTGGCACCCAGGCTCAGCCTAGGCTGTGCCTAGCGCCTTGACAACTATGTCTATGATGATGAAAATAGCACCACTCTAGTTAAAAACAGAAGTTTGATTTGTCCAGATTTTTTATATTCAATAGAAAAAGTTGTGTGCAATAACCTCTATGATGGTGTGCCCCTGTAAAGAGCATCATTCTCATTAAATACATGTAAATATGTCCAATTCCTTTCATATAGATGCCTTAGGTGTTTGATCATAGAATGGACTTGACATCAGAAAACAAAATGCTCAATTATGTATAGTATTGTGGGATTCAGCCTAGAGAGACTTCTGTAACTTCATGTTTGGTGATATAACTGATGATTGGAGTTTTTATCTTTTTATGGGCATGATGAAAAAATTAAGCAATAAAAGGAATTTATAGTAATCTTATTTTTTCAGTTTGAACCAAAATTTTTTGGTTCTGTTAACTTTGGTTGTTCTAAAAACTTTTCCTTGGTTTTTTATTTTTTGTTAGAAATTTGGTTCTTTCCCTCATTGTCTGGTGGCCACTGCTTTGGGAGCTTATAGACTTAATTTTTATTTTGAGATGGTTTGGATGACGGGTTGGTGTGTACCTACAGAAGTTGATATTTAGGGAGGTGGCTGTTTGAGTGGCTTAGCCTGACTAATAAAGAGAGGAAAAAATCATGTGAAAGAATGTTAATTTCCCATCTTGATAGCATCGTAGTGTTGCCTTTGTAGCACTCTAAGTTTCCATGTTGGCAAAAACGACCAGTAGATCAAAATTGTAGTTTATGTATAGGCAAAAGCTATGCAGATTATTAGATGGGAGGCTAAAGCATACAAAGAGGTGAATGGAATTTTTTGATAAGCTAGTTGAATCTGTATAAAATTTTGGGCTGTTACCTGTTTATGAATTTGTGGATTCAGACAATTGCTGCATCTGAAAATTATGCTACTTTGTGCTACTTATATAATTGCATGGGCTGTAACATTTGTGGTGTCTGTTGCAGTTTATTCGCTTTCTAAGAAGGAATGAAGGGGTAGAAGCAGCGCGTAAGTACTTCCTAGATGCTCGCAAATCCCCAAACTGCACATATCATGTGTATGTTGCATATGCACTAATGGCCTTTTGTCTGGACAAAGATCCTAAGGTTTGCTTTTTTGAAAGAGGAATATGTAAATGCTTGATCCTGCATTTTGTTGTTGTGGTTTAGGCCATATTTTGTACTTTAGCAACTTTATGGTGATTGATTAGTCACTCGTATAAATATCCATATTTGTGCTGAATGAAATGGGTTTTCAGCTGATTGTATATTTCAAGATGAGTTTTAGGGGGTCATTTTTGGATATGTCTGCAGAATAATAGTTTCATGGTTATTACTTTTGGGAGAGTTTGTTTTTCTCTGAAAGTGTTCTTCTCTGTCCAAGTAAAGACGTTATGAGGTTGTCTTTTGTTGCACATCCTTGCAGATGGCGCACAATGTTTTCGAAGCAGGATTGAAACGATTTATGCACGAGCCTGTATATATCCTCGAGTGAGTTTCATTCCCTTTTTCATAGATATATTTCTCTGTGCATTTGTGAAATTTATGTGGTAGGACTAGTTTAATAGGAAGAACACCTACAACTTTAAAGATGAATCATATTGCTAAGTTCATCTTAAGTCATTGCTGAGGTGGAAATCCTATCTTATTAGTCACATATGAGATTGTTGTCAAATAATATTGGGGTAGTCATTCTTTAAATTATAACTTTGAAATGATTTTCAGTTCTAGAGGATAATAGCCTTCATGCTTCTGAACATATAGCAGCTGTAACCATGATGGGAACTGGGGTATGTATCTGTTTATATGTGGAGCTGAATTCAAATGCTGAGAGGTATGGAAGGATTAACTAGCATGAAATAAAAAAACTGAGTGAGGCCTTTAGGATGCTCTCAATATTCTCACATGGCAAGTTGAAACTTGTTGGGCATTTATTTGTTTCAGTATCATTAAAACTTAATGTTGGATTTTAGTATCAAACGAGCTCACTTATTGATATTATCCCTAATGGTTAATCTATAGTTGGCCAACTTTAAGTGCCAACTCCACAATCATGCTTCATCTTTTCTTGGACTTAGCTGCTTCATATGCATTTAATTGAACAGTGTATATTATTGGAAAATGTTGTGAAAACAGAAGACTCAGATATGGGCTTGTAATTAGAACTGAAAATATGAATATTAGTCAAGGATACTTCCATTTCCTCCAAATACAAGGATGTTCGGTTATATACTGTGGGTGATAGAGTTAACTAATTCCATTGCTCTTCTAAATGCTGCAGATATGCAGATTTTTTGTCTCGTTTGAATGATGAAAGAAATATCCGGGCTTTATTTGAGAGGGCATTAAGCTCCCTGCCACCAGAAGAGTCCGTGGAGGTTCATTATCTTGAAATCTCTATCTCAATTTATTACGGAAAGCAGTGTAGTTCAACGTTAGACACATATATTAAGTTGCTGATAATACAATGTGAATTTGTAAATTGTTATACCAAAACAACATGGGATTAGCAGTTCTAAAAGTTCATAAAAGCAATTTTCCCTTTTTTTTGTTCTTATCTTATTGGATTACTTGTCGGTAATGTTCTTGCAAATACTTGAACAGGTCTGGAAACGATTCACTCAGTTTGAGCAAACATATGGAGATCTAGCTAGCATGTTGAAGGTAAATGTTTCATCATAGTTTTGATATCGAATTTAAGAGTTTTAGAATTCTAAGTATTCCTAACATGTTCCATAATTGGGTGGCATTGCAAACACTCTAAAATGTTTATCATAAAAATGTAATATCCATGGTATGATGAGTTCACCCTATTTTTGGTTATTGCTGCATTCAAGCATGATGTCTTTCATGACAAAAGATCAGTGTAGTTTTCGCTTACTAACCTTTCTATATTTCCTCCGGTGGCAAAAGAAAATGTTAATGAAACTATATAAATATCTTCGTTTTCCTCTGTCCTTGATTTGTTAGTCTTCTTCATTTGGGAGTAGAAATTTTTTTATACTTCCTCCTAATCTACTTACCTCTAGGGCTGTAAATGAATAGAGTTACTCGTGAACAGCTCAATGTTTGGCTCGGTTAAAAGCTTGCTCAAGCTCAACTCGTTAATAGATGAGCTTGATCGTGAACAAAAATTTAGGTTCATTTTTAATAAATGAATAGAGCTTGAACAATGGGTACTCGGCTCGAAAGTTTACGAACATGCTCAATAAGTGGCTTGCTGGCATACTCACGAACTACTCGGTAATAAGCTCGTAAATATGTCCAGAAATAAAAATATTATATTTATCATATAAATTATAAGTATATTATGAAAAATAGATATACATAGGTATGTATATAAGGTAAAATTTAAGTATTTTTAGGAGATAAAATAGGTTTTAAACACTGAGGATAATCAAAACATAATCGAAACTTGGCCTGATCTTATCAAACATTTAATTAGTATGTCCGCCTAAAGCTCGGCTGAACAAAGCTCAGCTAAGCTCGAATTAGGCTAGAGCTCTGCTCGGGCTCGGTTTGACCAAGCTCAAGTTCGTTAAAAATTTGACGAACAAAGCTTGAACAACAACAGTTCGAGCTCGGCTCGGCTTGGCTTGTTAGCATACATTAGCCCCTATCTTTTTTTCTATTATTTCGTGCTTGTAGTTTTTCTGGAGTTGCTTTCTGTGAAAATTATATCCAACCAAATCTTCTATTCATGTATGTGGTTTCATCTGTGTGCTTCAAGTTAATTCTATTCAAATAACATATACTTTTATCTACTATTATCATACTAAACATGTTGACTATATCTACTGGATAATAGACCTATAATATAGCCCATTTTTTCCCTTGAAATCTTTGCATTTTCAGCAAAATTCAATCTTTCAATGGATATAATCACTCATTAGGAAGATGAAGATTTGAGGTATTTCTTAAAGGGAGAGAATCCATAAATCACCCCACATGATAACTCATGGAGGTGAAGATAAGAACTGGAGCCAGCATAGTATGCCAAACAAAATATAATGATGGATAGTTTATGCCCAGAATAGTGTGCTATATAGGTATGTTTAATATGTCAAATGCTAATCACAGGTTGAGCAAAGAAGAAAAGAAGCTCTCTCAAGGACATCTGAAGATGGGGCATCTACAATAGAGAATTCATTACAAGATGTTGTTTCACGCTATAGTTTCATGGATCTATGGCCATGCTCTTCCAAGGACTTGGATCATTTAGCCCGACAAGAGGTCTTGCACTGTTTCATGTTCTTACATTATCAGTATCACACCCAAATTTTTTTTAAATATATGTAATATTAGGGTGTTCTGTTCATATCAACATGAGGTTTGTCTTCAGAATCATCCTTTCCAACTCTGAAAAATGCCAAATTAAAAAATAGAGATTGTTTTCTTCAGTGGTTTTTGGTTTAAGTAACCTTTTGTTCTTGCTTTCAATTGGATCATTTTCCTCTTATCCTAGTTGTAGGGGATAACATATCATTTTTACAAATGATAAAAACTATTCTTGGAACCTTACCTACCAGAATAAGTTCTTTAGGTTAAAAAATCCTGATACTGACTGTGCCTCCTAGATTAAGGGAAGCAGAGTTCAAGTCCTGGCAACTCCATTTAGGAAAATAATCCTGAAAGAGTCAGCTTGTGCTTGTACACTTCAAAATTAAAAGGCATCCAAGTTCGGTGGTGTGTTGAACTGTGTATCAGATTTCATCTCTTTTTAATAAAATGTTTCTATCACGCCAAGACTGAACTCCTTCATAAATCTAGAGTAAATTGGCAGCAGGACTGGTTGCCTGTAAATTTTAGTTATTTACAGAAATCTATTTGAATTTACAAAATCGGTAATCATATTGTATCTTTGAAAATTTTATATTATGTTGCAGTGGCTTGCTACAAGTATTTGTAAGAAAGTGGAGAAGTCTGTTGTTTCTAATGGACTTGGGAATATAGGTATTGTTTGCATTTTGTCCAACAGTTCCATGTAGTTTGTACTGGTTCTTTTCCTTCCCTGGTATATTCTAAATTTTCATTCTATCAGTGGATAATTTTTTGCTGCCTTTTTATGCAGATAAGGGTAGTACTGTTATAGCAAGCAGTTCAGCTGCATCATCCAAATTTATTTATCCAGATACTTCTTCCATGGTGATTTATGAACCAAGGCAAAAGCATGGTATGCATATTTGATTTTATCTTATTTGTCCAAGCAATGTTATCTCTTCATTTGCCTGTTGAAATTTGCATACTTCTTGTGCTTGCTTGGGTTTGTGATGGATGAATAAATATATGAAAGTATATAACATTCCAATTGAACCTCATACGGTGGTGTAAATTTTTTCAAAACGCGTTTTTAGGTACTATTTGTATATTGATGGTTGAGTTCTTGCACTTATATACTTGTTGACTGAACCTTTCTGTTTAATTCTTTCTTTTGAACCCAAATTAATAAAAGTTAAATTACACTTTTTAATAGAACCTTCTAATATGAGATAGAAGCAAGGAGCTCAATAGAAGAAGCAAAGTATAGGAACTCACAAAATCAATTATTCAATTAACAAAAAGTGAAAAGTTCAGTGACTTATAATTTTGTTTTTCTTATAGTTTTTTTTTTGTAAAATGGGATATTACTGCAATTGTAATGGAACATTGGTAATCTCCATCTCCAAAACAAATAGAAGATTCTACCAAAATGTTGTGTTGGCAACTAGGCATGTTTGCTTACCAAGGAATTGTTGGATAATCTTTCCAAATTGGGCGTCGACTCTGTTTTTGGATATTCATGGTTCCCACTTGTCGTCTTACAACTTGCCCTTGTTACTGACAACATTTTTCCTGTTACTGCTCCTTTTCTGCCATATACATTCAAATACTCCCGCTTTCTTTCACGAACATAAAAATGTAAATTCGAAGTTTTCTCTGTAAGAAGCACAGCAATTTAAATAAGCATGTAAGATGTTGCAAGTTGTCCCTGTTTCACTAGAGACTGAATTCCTAAGCAATAGAATAATGGTTTTCCACACTGTAGATGGGATATAATACTGCAATAATCAAATTTTGGATTTGCTCATAAGTTCTATGACGGGCTACAATTCGCGCTAGGTACAAGGAAGTTAGATTGGATCATGCCTCTTTCAGATCACATACTCAACAAATGACAGTTCATCTTGCCTGTTTTCTTTGTCGATGCAGTGAAATCTAGTTCATTTTCTTTGCCAAAATGCTAATGGTCCAAGATTATTGAGGCCAAAATGGTCTGAACTTTGAAAGAAACTAAAGCACCCCATGGAGGCATCTTTGTCGTTATTTCTATCTCATTCATTCTTCCTAGGACCTTCCCCAATGTACATAGGTCCTAAGATTGAGAGGATACTATATCATTGAATATAGAATTCAATTTGATCTCATCTTTTCGTGTTCAAAAAGTGGTTGGTGATCGATTATAAAATTTCCTAAGGCTTCAGAAAGATAAATAAACCATGGAGATGCTTGCGGACTTGAAGCTTAGTTGTTAAAGGCACGCCTTAGGCAAGGCGCCTTGGTCCAGCACCTTGCAATGCCTCAGGCGAGCTCCTTTTTGTGTGCTCCTTTTTCGGGGTTTTAACATCACTTTTTGCTGTTCTTATATTGATATTGGAGTATAGACTTCCATGCTATGTTAATATTTGAGGAAGTTCAGTTGATTAATGGCTTCTAAAAGACAGTATAAGAAAATATATAAGGATTCAGCTACTAATTAGTGGTACTTCATTTAGTAACTAAGTTTATCTCGCTTTTTTTGCATTTTCTAGCATCTGTTATATGCTCAACTTTTTTTTATTTGACTGGGCGCCTTACATACCAAAGGCGAGCGCCTGCCTTGCACCTCGCCTTCGGGGGCACCTGACCTCCCTTGCGCCTTAGACCACTATTACTTGAAGCCTAAATTATCAAATTCGATGTCTGTTCATATAATCACGGGGAGCATTGATATTCAGTCTGAATTCTCCTATATAACTTCCCAAACTAATAAAAATACGTTGAGTATAGGTTATTTTGGAGACCAGGCTATGATATGATGTTTTTCAATGTTCCTTTTATATTCCTTAAAATAGAGATATCATATCTTCTGAAATCTTGTTATATTTGAACCATCATCTCAGGTAATATTTTTACTAATTACTATTGTTTGACTGTAGAGACTGGAATAATATCTCCAAGCACAACAGCTTCTGCATTAGGGACCACATCCAACCCATTGTCTAATACCATCGTGGGGTTGGTTGGTTCCGGACCAACCAATGCATTTGATGATATATTGAAAGCAACACCACCTGCTTTGGTATCATTTTTATCGAACTTGCCTATAGTTGAAGGTAAATTCACAAATTTCAGCTTCTAGCATGTACATTTTCTATTGGACTTGTTATTATGCAAATTAGATCAAGGACATCTGAAGTTGTATTTCTTCTTAATAATATTAAAATGAGCAGCTCCCTATTTGTCTTTAGGGTTCTGGAGCTTTCAAAATCTAAAATTTCTCTTGCTTATATCACGGAAAGCTGGGTATTTTTGTTGTCAATTGGCAAGTAGTTTGATCTCCTGCCTGCATAATGTATTGAGCCTTGATATAGACTGTTTTCAGATGGATAACTATGCTGTTTTCTTTGGACTTTAAAGCAATGATTACTAATAGTTAGAGAGTCCTATGGAGTTTTGTTACTGCAGAAAATACGTTGTGATTGCTGATAGTTTGACGTTGACTGTTTTAGGTCCAACACCAAATGTGGATATCGTATTATCAATTTGTTTGCAGAGTGACATACCGAATGGGCCGATGGGAAAGTCAGGTCCAGTAGCGGCTGGACCTGCCCCTGCTACCAGTGACCTTTCTGGTTCAAGCAAACCCCGTCCTGCTCTCAGCAATTCATCGTTCAAACCATCGCGAGATAGACATTCTGGAAAAAGGAAGGCCTTGGACAGTAAGTCTTTCATATCCTTCAAAGCTATCTGATTAATTTGTCGTGACATCCAATTACGATGTATGTTTTTCGTTAAAGGGCAAGAGGAGGATGAAACTGCAAGCGTGCAGAGTGCGCCGCTGCCCAGAGATGTATTCAGAATAAGGCAGATACAGAAGTCACGTGCCGTTTCTACTTCAGTAACAGGTTCAGTATCTTATGGAAGCGCTGTTTCTGGAGATCTGTCTGGTAGCACTGGATGATACATAGGTTTCTCACTAATTAGATTTAATTAATTTTTGTTTGTAAAATGCCACATGAATTCCTTTTTCCACCCAATTGCATATATTTAACTTAACATTCGGTTTTCTTCTTTAAAATATTTACCATTTAGATGATAGGGGTTTGAGACTGTTCAACAATGCATATTTTATACATTTTCGTCTCACTTTTTGTTTGAGTACCCATTTGAAGTGTGCTCTTAAATAACAGTTCAGGCTACTTATTTATTCCAGCAAATATGAGATTGTTCTCAGCTGTTTTGTGTGTTTTTGTAATTGAAATATTTAAATGGAAATAATAAGTTTTTTGAGTTTATATGCATTACAGTCCCCGCTCCGGGCGCTATTTTGAGGGTCGTCGCCCGACTACGTCTAGCGTTTAAAATCTGCCGATTAACGTCTAAGTCCGCCTAGGTCCCGATTAATCCCCCTCGATCCCGATTAAACTTTGGTCGCCCGATTAATGTCTAGCGCTTATTAAAACAACACTGATGGATAATGAGTGCTATTACGAAAACAACATAATTTAGACTTTTGGCTAATTAATTATTGGCACTTTCAAAACACTTTTGATCCCAAAGTACTTGATCCTTGAATGCTTGCCATGTGTTTCAAAATTGAATATAATAATAGAAAAGTAAAAATATTAATTGATTTTAAGAAAACATGACAAGCATGACCTGATTCTTGATATAATTTTCTCGAATAGATAGTGTTGACAATTAATTTAATAATATTATAATGATGAGCGATACTATATACTCCCTCGTTTACTAAATATTATCGTTTTAGAGGGATTTTGATGTCTCTTTTTTATTGTCATTTTATATTTTCAATGTACTTTTTCTCTAAGTTTTCCATTCATACCCCTATTAATTTGTTCAACTTTCAAGATAATCATATTTTAATCTCTAATAAAAAGATGAGAAGACTATATGAATCAATATTTAAACATATTAATGAAGTCTTGAAAATAGAGTAGAACATTTATGAAAGGGTAAATTAGTAAATCACCTCAGTCGTTTATTGTTATCTTAAAAACAGTGAATTAGTTAAAATGATAATATTTAGTAGATGGAGGGAGTAGTAAATTATTTAATCCCTTTGTTATTAATTTGTTTTGAAAATAATACAATTTAAATTATATAGACAATCTATTGTAATTATTTTTTAAAATATATTGTTTATCATACCACATCATCAAACAATATACCACATCATCAATATAGTAATATAATTTACATGTCACATAATCATAGAATGCACAAATTATATCCAACGCTTGAGTATTTATGAGAGAGTATTAAATACTCTCTCATCTTAATTAAATACTCCGTCCTAGTTACACAATTATTGGATTTAGACAACCAACTAATAAATGATTCTACAATAGATTTTCTATTTTCTCTTTCTAAAATGTTAAACAATGTCTATTTGAGACAATCTTGGATAATTAATTTAATATTATTTTAATATGATTATTTTTTAAGATATCTTATCTATTTTACCATCTGATATTTTATTCTACATGCCACGTAGTGTTAGAATTTACAATACACTAAAGATGTTCTAAATACCTAGCTCCCATTTAGTCCGACTTAATCAAGTGTCTTCAATGTTTAGCTTCAATGACTATATGAAAAACAATAGTACTAGTAATAAATACTTGAGCTAGATATTAATGCTTTTGAAGAATAAATTAACTGGAAATGGAATATTATGCATTATACACAAGCAATGAATTTCCATGTATCATTTGTTTTTAAAAGCAGCATAATCTGTGCCCTATATACAGTTGTTGACAGATTGGATTTGCAGCTTACTTATTCATGATTAGTATCATTAATAATATTTTTATATGATGTTTAAGTATATATTTTTTCCAAACATAAGTTCATGAAAGAAAAAGGCAGAAAAGGTTTATACCTTAATATTATATAGTATTGTAAGGAGGGTAAAATCCGAATAAATATGCGTTCCCTATCATGGTTTCTATTCAGTTCATGATACATGACACTTTTTTCAGTTTTCTTGCTTGCTTTTCAGTTTTTCTCTTCTACATCTACTCTTTAAAGATCGGAAAATGTAAAATCCTTCATTAAGCAATCTTATAAAACTGCAAGGGAGCTTTTTTTTTTTCGAATTTCAGCTTCCTAGTTGAAATACTATATCTGAAGTTAATAATCACGACAAGTGCATTAAACCTATTATACAACATGATGAATAATAAAATTCAGTTAAAATAACATTCATTTTAACTATAAGATACTGTACATGCGTGCCATCTTCCTATTTAGAAGGCAACCAATTATACATGTAAAATCTCCTTTTTAAGCCTTAAGAAATGTCATGTAATATATGATGGCACGAAACATGCGCTTTTTAATGGATATTGATGTTTTTAGCAAACTATTTTTGTCATTAATCAATCATCCGTTGCACTAGAGTGGCGATGAATCCTTGCTATTATATGCAACGCAAAATTTTACTGTGAGTCGGTAAATTGAGTTAAGAATGATTAAAAATTAAATTATAATGAAAATTTCAAAATTTTTGGATACATTTAATGCTTAAAAATGGTTAAGAAGGATTAAGTGCAAAGTATTACAAAAACAATTTAACGTATCAATACTTTGAGATTATGCAAAATTTAAATTTAAATTGTTTCTTTGGATAGAGGCTAGATGGAAGAATTATTATAAATATTGTTTTATGCAGGGAA
>CATIWQ010148361.1:0-10886 GCA_949673415.1 Euphorbia schlechtendalii | reverse complement strand
GGAGCATAAAATGAAATCACTAAGAGTGTTTAGCATCCTATGTTACCTAAAAATGCCTTAAGATCAATCTTTTCAAAGTGTGCTTCCTTTATCATTTATACTTTATAATATACTTGAGAGAAGGAAATATTCGAGCAAGCATATAACATTTATATGAAGACACAATTCTATTGGCCCTTCATTAAGAACAAAAGTATGCAACTGGACTATATAAATTTCACATTACTAATTTGTGGGAAATTTCATATACTTTACTTGAACCTTATACAATGTGGGAATGTGGTACTCACTATAATAGTCTTTTGCCAAATGAGGTATGGACTTGAATTACTATTTTATACACTTATGTTGTGTTTACCTTGAGGACAAGGAAAAAGTTAAGTGTGGGGGTGTGATAAGTGTATAATTACACTTATGATCTTGATATATTTTACTCATAAAACTATATGGTTTAGAGTCATTTTATACTTCATATAAAAGATTTCACGTGGTATGTTGTTATTTTTTATGCAAGTGCAAAAGCTAGGTGAATCTTGGGAGTGAAATGATCAAAGATAGAATTCTATGCAAAAAGAGTGAAAAAAGTGCAAAAAGATGCATGGAATGCAAGGAATTGGCTTAGGATTGAAGTTGTCAATGATCGGTAAAGTTGCAAAGAAGAATCATGAAGAAAAGCATAAGTCACGACCATGTCATGATCATGATTCCTACTCGTGATTGGCCAAGTCACGCTCGTGACTATCTATCGTGATCGCAACTTATAATTCTTCACAAATAGTCAGTTACCAACTTACATTCACGATCGCGCCATGTATGTCATGCTCGCGAATCGTGATGGGTTTGATAAACTCTTCTCAACTTCCAACCACCGAATAGGAACGATAAACCACCATCAACCACCAACAACTGTCAGGCGAAGAGACACCTTTTAGAGACAATGTAACCACGAAAAGGTGCCTATCCATTAAAGATAAGGATGAAATCTTGCATCCAATCACATTGAAGATGATGTAACCCTTCACCAATGAACATGACTATTCGTTTGGATAAACACAACCTTTCACACTCTATAAATAGAGGTTCAAATCAACCATTTCATGTAATAGAAAATAGTATGAGATGATATGTACGGCATGATAGATAGAGAGTGAAAGTTATATAGATTTTGCTAAGTTCAAAGTGTTAGAGAGAAAAATGTATAAGTGATTCGATTCTTGTTTTAATTACTAGATTTCTCCACAAATTCGAGTGATTGTTGTATGAGTGTAATTGTAAAGCTTTTTTCAATAAAATTTTTTGTTCTTCAACATTCATTTGTTCAATATTCATAAGGAATAGCATCCTAACGGAGGTTCTGTATAAGTCGAGACCTAATTCAAAGTAGACGCAGGAATTGCGGGAATTGACAACTCCCATTAAAGAGTGGATACGATTTGATCAACTTTAGCTTTCACTTACATACCTTACAAATTTACTTTTTTTTTAATTATACTTTATAATTCGAAGTTTATGATATGTCTATGTGTCATAACGAGTATTTCGTCTTGCTTCATTTATATTCATAAAGTTATATGCTTTCAAGTTGACTTTAAGAGTAGTTTCAGGGTTAACAAGATTGTGTATAATCATTGGACCTGTGATGTTTAGTGAGCTAACATTTTTGGAGTGGTAACTTGCTAAATATAGCTATGTGAGAGCGACTCGTACTAAGCATAGTATTATTATTGTCCAGGTTTTCATAAGTGACATAATTCGTTTACCCTAGATTTAGAAAAGTCATTTCATGTGTTGCTCTATCGTGAATTATAGGCTATTTGGGCATTTAGAACCGAGTTTGTTGAAGTTATTTAGTGCATAAAATATTCTTGATTATTTTTCATATTTTACTCTACTATACTTGTTCTTAGGGAATATCTATATGCTTTGCATCTTCTCTAATCTATTCATGCATTTGTCCATTCATCAGTCTGCCATTCAAAACCTTTAACTTATTTTATTTTCTTTTGTTCCGTAACTCTAGTTGATCCTTAGAACCGAATTCCTTCCTTGTGGGATCGATATCTTTTAGAACTACATCTCAACTGTATACTTGCAGTTATCATCATTTTTCTATTTGATAAGTGGTACTGACAACACCTGTTCATATTTAGAACTTTTATATTATCAGTAGAAAAGTGGCGAACAAGAGGCAGCTTTTATACTTAGTATAAAGATCTACCATGATAGATCAAAGAGGTTGCCCGATCTTTCTCAAAGTACATACATAGATAAGGTTATGGCATGAAGCACATCGGCGGTTGGCTTGAGTGTAAGTGAGAGTTTGTTAAACATGATGTATGCCCTAAAGGAAATTAGGGCGATATATCCTTATTAGTCACTAATGTACAAATAGTTTTTTATTATTGTTTATCAATAATAAGGCATCTTTGTTACATTTTGATGATTGTTTATAATTATGTATTTCATTGGTTTTATATATATGCTATTATGTAGGTATATATATTCATTGATATAATAAGACTAAGTTTATGATTATTTCATAGCAAGAAAGTTCAAAGACTTAGTGGGAGTTATGTGGAGTGAGAAGTGCACACACATGTTACTATGAAAAATATAAATATCCTTAGTGATAGTTTCATTAAGACTAGACATCAATGAATCGAATAGACTAGCATGCGTAGGCCTACTCCTTGGAATGCGTCTAAGCAGTTGATATCACGAGCTGAGGGTTGTACCTTAAGTGAACACATGATTGTATTCAAGTAATACATTGGAGACTATTATAAAAAGACAATTGGAAATAACTATGGCCAAGTGTTGGTATCACGTTTTATTATAGTAATGTTGGTCCTAAATGTCTTAAAATAACTGCAGAGGGGGGTGAATGCAATCCTTGGTTTCTTTTTGAAGTTTTTAAAAATAATTTTACAGAGTTATGTTTTTAGATACGTATTGAGTATATCGTGCTGAGATGGGTCTAAAAATAATAAACTGCTCAGCTTTGCTAGCATAGTTTATCCTCAATCGCTGCTGAGTACTTTACTCAACTCAGATTGGTTTCCAAGTAAATAAGTGAAATAGATAGAATGATGAATGAGATCAACGCGATAAAGGCAAACAAGTAAGGATAGAACTTATGCACCAGGGATTTATCCCAGTTCAGCCCCTAGCATACCTCCAGTCCCTGGATTTCTTTTTGATCTTTAATCCACTATTGATTTGTTCCTTCCTTAGGCGGAGAAGACTTTATAGTGGGTAGAAATGATTATAGAAAGTACCCTCCTTTCTAACTACCTCTCAAACTCAATTTAGGTACCCTTCCTAAATTGATACTTAGATTTATCAAAGAAAAATGCGAATAGAGGGATTCAACTTATAGAAATGTTGAATTCTTTACAAGGTTAAATATTAAGTGCCATTCTCTCTATTACAAGCAAGTATTGATAATTTGCGTATGTTGATTGCTTGATTTGGAATTTCTTGAATTAGAGAGTATTTGAACAAAGTTTCAGCTCTTAGAGAAATTCGAGGTGATTCACCAAGTTTGAGCATCTGCTCCAGTCTTCTATATATATTTGAAGGTCTTCGAATTAATTGTTGCAAGCTTCTCATTCTGACATCTCTTCAATATCTCTTCTCTTCAAATCTTTCAAATTTTCCCGTTAGAGATAAATTAAAAGACATTTAGAGATAGAGATTTCAAATGTTGAAGCGCGAGATTAATCCATTAATCCAAAGCGTAAAAAACTCATCTTTAAACAATCCATACTAATAGAGAGGCATGTGAGATGCAACATGGAATTCTGTAATTCGTTGACATGCTGACGTTGTAGAGTTCAACGGAAAGAAGCGGCACATGTTAGAGGATTCCTTTTATCTTTGACTTTAGTAAGGAATCTCCAACATTCCATACATACACCTTTTGTTTGCGAGGACCACTAGAATATCATCTTTAATTTCAACGCCTTTTCTCCTGAAAAGCATCAAGAGAATATTCTGTCATATAAAAAGCTAACTCAACACATCTAAGTAAATATCTTATAAACTATGTAATACTAAGTTCAACTCAGCTTTTCTAACTCTAAGCCGTAACTTAATTAATTACTCAGTAAACTAAGTTATTTTCCTTAAATAAACTAAAGTAAACTTCATTAATTAAGATTATACTTAGTACTTAATTAATTTCACTATCATAATCAGTTTGTTATTTCCAAAATGTTTTAAGTATTGTGAGGTACTATTAATTTGGGTTTAACAATCTCCCCTATTTTGGATAGATTATAAACTAGATAGTAGAAGGGATTAATTGAATACAGAGTTTAAATATATAGGAATACCTGGAAAGTGATGTAAAACTCCCCCATGCTTAGTGAATTCCTTAGTCAGTTTGGACTCCCCATACTAATTGGATCTTCTTCAATCAGCTTAGCTCCCCCATACTTAGAGGAATTTTCTTCAAATTTTGACTTTGTCTTACTTCATCTTTTCTTTAGAGTTGGTATTAGCATACATTCCTGCAACAATTTAAAAGCACAAAAATACATGCATTCAACAGCATGTAATGAGTTAAGAAGCTCGTAACTTTAACTAGATGAACAAACTTGTAATTTCCATTAATAGATAAAAGATACTTAATCAGTTCACAAAAAGTGTTTAGAACTAAGATTACATGATAAAACCTATTACAAGTTCTAATAATCTAGTCTACAGCTATCTACTGTGGTGATAGCTTGATGGTCTGCCTCTGGGATTACTTGATGAACAATTATGGTGCTGATGCTATTAGTGATGCGATTGTTATTGCTAAGTTTGCTGAGACTAAGGATGTTGAGGTTGACGTTGAGGTTGGCTAGATAAAGAATGTATGTATTGCATTGTTGTCCTAGTTGCATCTTCCACTACCTTCTCCCCATTTGTTAAGTGGCCTTTCACGATTTCCTCTAGGAACAAGTTAAAGGAGTCTAGAGTAGCTTGGAAGTCCTCTTGCTTTAATCAGATGGTTGGCGAGATTTTTTATTCAAGTTTTTCTCTCCCTTTGAGAGTTAGGATATCTTGATCATTTAGCTCTTCAATAAGTAGATGATGGCACCGCGTGAGATGGGCTATTTGATCAAATCCTTAGGATCCGTGAAAGTCTAAAGTAGAAATAGAGTTCTTCAGTTGAGCCTCCATATTAATGATTCTTGGACGTAAGGATTCCATAGACCTAGCCGTGAACTCAATATCCCTTAAAACATGCATCCCAGTTGTTACCATTTTATTGATAGAGCAGTGCATGTCATTGACATTATCTTTCATCAAGTTCACATTCTTATGCACGGAGAGATAAGTATCTGGGTCAAGAGACTCAGTTACCTCAGGTAACAGCTTGCCCATAGCTTTGATGAGTGCTTTCTACGCTACTGAGACTTTATCGTTAGTATTGTCGTTGATAAGCTTGCATATCTTCTCGACTAATGCATCAAGGTCTAGTGAAGGTTTTTCAACCTTCTTCCCATTCTCCTCTACCACCTTTAGCACCCGATCAAATTTCTTATCTTAGTTCACCATCATCCTGGACATAGACTCCAACACCTTAGACATTCTATGCTCGATGTCTTTTGTAGTCTCCACTTCTTTATGCATAGCTTCTATCTTCTATCTGTCTATTCTCCTTTTTATATTGGCCTGCTCCTCACCAAACTGATGAAACTATGTAGCTTGAGCCACCAAAGTAGTTATCAAGCTACTCAGCTGCCCAGTAGCAGCATCAATGCTACCTTTCATCTTTCATGCCACCGCGTTAGCGGCAATAGTAGACATATGGATAGAGGTGATAGCTGTGCTGAGCTCTGCTACAAAATCAGATAGCCAAGTTAGGATTAGAGCCATCTTGCCCATTAAATTTTGGCGCTCACCTTCGCCAGGTGGTTGCGAATCGCAAAATCTTCTCAAACTCCTCAAAGTAGAGGGATTCAGAAGGAATACTTAAGTATTCCTCGAACTATGGAATTTTTTCCTTAGATTTAGCAAAAAAGTCCATCAATTCTTGAGGAAATGGCACACGGCCAACTATTTCATCCAACTCAGCACCAATTTTTAGAGAGGGGAATTGCTTCCTTACAAGCTCTCTAATCGAAGCTAAGATGGATGTATCAGCTAGTTAATAAAGGCAATAATTGAACATGCAACGTTGCAAGGCAGAATTTCAAAATATTAAATTAACCCTAAAGAATCTTCTAAGCATGCCATTATTAATATAATCTAAGTTGAAACATTCCATAGATGCCAACAGGTTTATAAAACTTATAAAAGAAACTTAGCATCTAAGTTTAGAACATTACAAGTTGATGTGTGTTTCTCTCTCTTTTCAATGCAGCGTTCCCTTAGAGCAATTCAGTAAATCTCCATTGGCACTGGCCTACAAACTAGGATAGGCTTTACAATTGATCCAGAAGGATCTTCATCGACCAAAACCTCCGTTGAGGTAGAACTCATTGGTAGACAACAGTTGCTTGACAGCTCGAAGAACAACCCAAAAATATTAACTAAGAAGACTCACTTCAAAATAGAAAGAGCATTCTAAATAATTCTTAGTCGGTTAGAGAAACTTGTGAAGGATCTCACAATATCTCGTGAAGAAAAAATGTTGAACTTAGAGAGAAATGCTGAGCTGAAGTGATTTGAAAAGGAGGAGGGAGCAGCTATTTATAGGAAAAATGGGAGCTAAATGCTCCTTTTTTCAATGTGGGATAGGGAAAAACCCTATCCCACAACGGGTCAACCACGGTGATCCCTAAGAGCTCAATAAGCTCAACTTGCAAGTTCTCCAACAAGCTCAACTTGTAGGCTACACTAGTGGGCTTGGTGCCCATGAGCTAGCAGCCCATGCACTTTTTAGCTCACAGGGCAACTGCACAGACCCCACCCCAAAGAACTCATGTTTGTTGGCACCAACTCGCAACAAGAAAAATTCCCTTGCTCCACTCAGTGCAATTTTTCCCAATTTTCTCCTTTAATCCTTTTGAATATTAATCTAGTCCAACCAATTAATAATTCATTCATCGATTTCCACAACCTCAATATTCTCAGTATAGACCCAATCTATAGGTTCTTTGCTTAGTCTGATAAAAACACAAAGTGTGTGATCTCCTCAGATTCTGAAGTATAGAGCTGCTAGAGGTTAACCTAAACTTGGCTTCCCATCTGGGAACATTTAGGCTTAGTCTTCTATACCGATATGGAACTCGATAAATCCATATGATCAAATGGGCTTTTTAGCAAAGGCGTATGATCTCCCGATACTCAAAACGTCACATTCCTGTGACTCAATCTAGTTCTGCAGTAATAACCAATACAATACACTCCTTCCAATAGGTTAAGTACCATCTAATTTATTAAGCTCGAATTAAGTGTTAGCTCATGTAATAGGCATAGCTATCTTGGAATTAGACTAGTTCACGATGAACACCACTCACCATAACGTATCAAGATTGACTAGAAACCCGTTCTATCAATCTTATACTCTGATAAGAAGTTTATGAGAGTTTCTCTTCAACAAGAGGCCCTAAGGTACATCTACCATTATATCACTATATAAGGAGTGATGGATCCCATCTTCACTACTTGGCTTACCAACATGTGATCATCACTATAACCATAATCACCCGAATAATCCTGATCGCTAAGGTATGAATAAGTATGACCCAAAGTATAGCAACTCCTACATAAGGTAACTAGTATCTCAGGTCTGAGGATACTTGTACTGCTACAACAAGACATGACACCAACACATGGATATAGTTATTTCCTAGTGTCTATCTTATAGCTATCTCTAATGTATTACCCGAATACATTCATGTGTTAACTCAAGGTACCACCTTCAGCTCATGAGATCGGCTGCTTGGATCTAATCACATGCTAGTCTCTCCACTTCTTTGATGTCCAATCTCAATAAAACTATAACTAGGGATATTAAGACTATTCATAGTAACATGTATGTGCAGATCTTGCACCACATGGCTCCCTATGTCCTTGCACTTTTACGCTAAGAATTAGTCACGGACTATGTCTTATCAATGCGCATATATATAATACCACATAAATATGATACCAGCAACATAAATAAATTAAACAAAATCATTGATAAATAACAAACATGCCTATATTAATAATAATAATAATAATCTGAAACTATTTGTACTTTATAACTAATTAAGATATGTAAACCTAATTGCCTCTAAGGCATACATCATGTCTAATAGTATCAGTCAATTCCTCTTGGATTGGCTTACTGCTGGGTTCAGGTACTTCATTGGCTATAAAATTTGCCTCAGTACCATTACCAATTGCTTTTCCATGCTGAGCAGAGTTATCAGCGTTAAGAACTTCCCAAATAAGAGGGGTTAGAGGGGTAGAGGATGTGTTTGAAGAAGCGGTTGGTTTAGAAGTTTGTACAGTTGAAGAAATGGGAATAGATTTGGTTTTTACAGGAGAATGAATTATTGTCGTTTTATTGTTTGGAGGAGGAGGAGGAGGAGGTGAGGAAAAATAATCTTGAGAATGTGTAATAGAGGAATGAAAATTTACTAGTGAATTTACAAAGTTCAGGGGTTGAGAATTTACGGATCTTTAGTTTGAGAAGGATAATTTACAAGGATAGAAGGGATTTTAGAATATATAAGAGTTGGGATGGTAGAATTTACTGAAAAAATTGGGGTAGGATTTAGTGGTACCTGGGGTTGGCTGATTCACCTAAGGATGGGTTAGCCACAGGTAACTTAACTTAAGTAGAAGAATACTCCGGCTGAGTGGAAGTTGGCTTAGGATTGTTAGCCTTAGGAAGAGCAGATTCTTCCTATTTTATGCTTTCTACATCTCCAACAACATCCTCTTCATCGTTGCTCACCACTTGGATATTTTTCTTGACATGGCGAGTGGTGGTCACTACACCATATATGGGCTCTGCCAACTAAATATCAAAGTGTTTACACTAAAGTGTTGCTATTTTAATATAGGAAATTGATTTGTGCCAACACTTATTTGTTAATGTTGACAAAATCCTACCAATAATAACTTATTTGTTACAATTGTAAAAGTGTTGGCAAAAAAAGTACTTAAATAGGGGGCGGGAATCTCAACGCTAATTTTTGGTGCATATTAAAGACATAAAATAAAATAAATTAAATTTATTCATAAAAAAGTATCTGTTCTCCTCTCTAGCTAAACCGTCTCACCTGCCTCTCTTCTACAAACCCTTACCCATATAGGTCAATTTTTCTCCGTTGCCTCCTCCTTCTTCATCTGTTTTGGCATTCTTTAGCACTTTTCACTACGTTCCACTATTTTTCGGTCAATTTTCTCTAAATTTTCACCCTCTGTAACTCAAAGCCGCCTCCTCCATTCACCACTATTATGGTCACTTACATCCTTGATTCTCTTAATTTTAAACCATGAGCATTATTTGGAATTTGGATTTCTCTAATTACTACTTAAATGATCGCTTTCTTCTTCAGTTCTTCTGTTATGACTAAATTTTTTCTCCATCTAGGTCTTTTCGCTGTTTTTATGCTAATTTTTTAATCAGTGTATGGGCATCGCTACAATTCATGCACTCTTCACATGGGCCACCATCTCTGCTATTGGGATGTATAGTGCTTTATACTATTTAAAGTCTTTTAGTTACATCTTTTATTAGCCTTTTGCAATTCCTCATGTTTCTGCTTTCAAATCTAAATAGGAGTCCAAGCATCACGGAGGAGAGGTTCTCAAGGATAGCTTCATTCTCAGTCCTATAGGGAGTTGTATTCATACATTGAACTTGCTCTTTATTCCTTCGTTATTTGATACTGTATCTCACTATTCCATGATATTTTCAATGGTAGCATATGTTAGTGATTTATTTCTTCTTTTTTTTATCCCATTCTTATTCCATCTCTATGCATCCACAAGGTCATATAATTTTCCATATATGTTTACTTTGTTCTTTTATAACTTTCTATTTGATTTGAAATCAAGTTATTCAACTATTAATTACTTTACCCGAAATCATATCATGCCATATGCAACATGAGCAAGATGGAATTTAGATGGGGTAACTTAACAATTTTCTCTTCATGTATCAATTCAGGATAATGTTGAATGATGCAATGGAGATGTTGATTGTTTCATAATAGGGTTGTGCTATTTGATTGTTATAGTGGTGAAATAGTGGCATTCTATCTATACAAAATTGCAATGGATGGCAAGAACACCAAAGGATCAGACATGGGACAGGGGGCTGAGAACTGATGTATTCCTTCAAGGTTAGTTAGTTGTATTATAGTGAATATTCAATAGAAAAGATAAGGGGTATATGGATAACATTTTATGCATCTCCTCTAGGTACTCAACCTTGTAAACATTGAAGAAGAAGAAGTAGCAGGTGTTATTATACAAGAGCATTGGTTACAGATAGTTGTTGAACATGAAAAAGATGCAATAATTGGGATGTGATGTCCCCAGAAAGTGATCATCCAATCTTCGAATGCTCTCAGGTCCTACAAAATAAGTCTCCAGCCGGAGGTGTTTCCGGCAAAGACCCTCCGATGTTCAAGTTAGTTGTCTGAGAAGGGTGATTTCAGTATGTTCCTAGAGTAACAGTTACCTCCCAAATGTGAGATTGCTTTGCTATTTATAGGGAAGTATGTAATGATGATTTGCGGGGTCCATTTGTAGACTATGCACATGTGGCAATCCGCTTGAAGGTCTTTTCCACTGTCGGAGCATTAAATGATTCTTCCCCACCAGTCAGGGTGGCATTTAATGCGACAAAAGAGAGAGAGAGTGTGCGCCGGGTCAGCAAGGGTTTTACTGATAAGGATTCAGCTGAGCGCGGTGGGTAGCGCTGGAGGTCTTTAAAGCGTGGC